>ML804559.1:258531-275996 GCA_009831015.1 Picea engelmannii | reverse complement strand
ACCCTGGTTGTTCCCTCTTCCTCTACTTCTTCCTCTGCCTTTCCCTCTTCTGAATGAGAATTGAGATTGGAAGGCATTTGAGATTGACTCATCTATGAGATGTAGTCTTGTCTCATGTGTCACCAGAGAACCAATTAGTTCATTTGTTGAAAATCTTGACAAATCCTTGGATTCGAGGATGGCTGTTACAACCATTTCAAATTTCCTAGGTAGACTTCTGAGAATTTTCTCAACAATTCGTTGATCAGTGATGGTTTCACCAATGAGTCTGATCTGGTTCACGATGCCCATGACTCTGGTCATGAACTGATCTACATTTTCGGACTCTATCATCCTGAGAGTCTCGAATTGTGTCCACAAGGACTGCAGTTTAACTGTTTTTACTCTGTCATTTCCTTGGTAGGACGTTTTGAGGATGTCCCAGGCCTATTTGGAAGTACCAACGCCTGTGATTTTCGAGAATATTGAATCATCCACAGAGTTCTGAATCCAGAATTTCGCTTTGTTTTCTTTGGTCCTCAGAGTTGCTTGAGAAATTCTCTGGGAATTTGTCATGGCAGTGAGGGCTGCTGGATCTGGTTCCACATATCCAAGATCCACTGGTTCCCAGCACTCTTATGCTTGCAAGAACGACCTCATTCGAAGAGACCAAAATTCGTAATTCTTACCAAGAAGAATCGGACCCTGAGTCGGGCCGAGATTACTAGTCGACGCCATTTAGAAACAAATGCCGAAAAAATAGAGGGAAAAAATTTGTATTTACCTCCGATCTCAGAAATGTCGATTTGTCAATGGTCGATGGGATCTTATCGGGCTTGAATTGGCCCTTGGTCTCCTTTCAATGTGACCACATGCCTTGTGTTAAAGCGCTACGGGATTTTCCCGTTCCTTGTCTTGCAAAATGCCGAAATCGGAAAAATCGCCTTTGGACTTTTCAACGGTCCAGATCGTGCTGCGATCTGACGGTCTAGATCTTATCGGGATATCACGAATCGGGATTTCGTGATTTCTGATGTCGAGGTTTTCTGTCTCCTCGATTCCGCGATCGTCGATTTTCCGATGGCGCTGTCCTGTCAGGATTCTTCCCGATGGCTTCGATCTGCGACACGTGTCCTCAACTGATGGACGGTCATGATCCCTTCTTGTGATTTCACGATATGTTATGTCCCGGACCTCTTGTCTCCAGGATCCACGAAATGCCGATGCGCCGATTGACTCGTTTGACTAGATGACATCAGCTAGGCCCCACGACAGAGTTTACCTCCTGTCGGGATTTCGGGGTTCGGAGTTTTGAAGTGCTTGAGTTTCTTGTCCTCAAGATTCACGATTTGTCGAATCCCGATTTGCCGATGGCCCTTTCCTTATTAGAATTTTTCCGAGTCCCTGGATTTACGCCACGCGTCTGGGAGAGATGGACGGTCCTGATTCAACCTTGGGATATCGTGGTTTGCGATGCTCCGAATTGTTGTCAACTTGAAACTCCGAATGTCGATACGCTGACGGTGGCCTCGATGTCTGCCACGTGTCCGGTCAAAATGGACGGCTGAGATTTGATCGGGATTTCGTGTATCACAATTTCGCGAGTTGTGATGTCAAATTTCTTTGACAACTTGAAACCCCGAATGTCGAAATGACGACAGGCGCGACGATGTTCGACACATGTCCAGGAGAGATGAATGACTGAGATCTGATTGGGATTTCGCGTATCGCAATTTTGCGAGTTGCGATGTCAAATTTCTTTGACAACTTGAAACCCCAAATGTCGAAATGTCGACGGGCTAATCTGCTGCCACCTGTCCTCTGAGATGGACGGCTCAGAAGCCTTCTCGGGATATCGCAATATCGCGTATCGAAGTTTGTGGAGAGAAGTTTCCTTTGCTCGTCCAACTCGCGATTTTGCGATGGAATAGGGTCTCGCCACGTGTCTCTTGATGGACGGTCAAGATGACGTCGGGATTTCACAAGTCAAGAAAACTCCTGTGCGCTCCACACGACTAACCGTCATGCAACTTCTTGCTGATCTAACGGCTGTCGGGCCTGTGTTCAAGATCTGACGGCTGAAATTCCTTCGCCCTTTTTGCGCTCTCCTCATCCCTTCTGGTCTGGTTTCCCGCCTTGGAACCGTTCGTAGGACGAATTTCATGGCTTCAGTGGATGTTCTTTGCGCCTGAGATGCGTTATTTACACCTGTGGAAGAAAGATTTGTGAATCTTTGAATGATTTGAAAGAATTTCACGATTTCTTCGTGATCTGCTTGAAGCTTTGACGGATGAGAGCGATTTCCAAGAATCTTTAAACGATTCTGTCTTTTGCTTGAATATTTGACGAATTTACACGAGATCTTCAAGTT
This sequence comes from Picea engelmannii, assembly GCA_009831015.1. NCBI lineage: Eukaryota > Viridiplantae > Streptophyta > Pinopsida > Pinales > Pinaceae > Picea > Picea engelmannii. Next base: position 273,646 of record ML804559.1, on the reverse strand, counting down.
CTTTAAACATTTCTCGTTCTGCAGCTCTTCTGCATCATTTTTTGACGGTTCTTAGAAAAAATTGTGCAGGTTTGGTCTTCTGCATTCTTTGCTTCCTCCGCTAGCTTCTCACAGTGATCTTTTAGAGAGTCTTACGAACAGCTCTCCAAGCTTTGTGAAAAGTCTGTGTCGCGTTCTCTCAAGATCCGTGAAGCTCTATACTATGTGGATCGTGTGGCTCTCTGGACTGTGTGAAGAGGCTTACTGTTGTAGCTCTGATACCATGATAAATTGTGAAGCACAGAGAAATGTAGAGAGAAAAGAATAGTATATTCAAATGTATGAAGAAGTACAGAACATAGAACTCTGAGAGATAATTACAATATAATATGGTTGAGCTATATATGCTCAAGCAAGACAAAAATAGAAATTACAACTGTCCAATACAACTGGGAGTGTACGGTCATACTGTTGAGGGTACAATACATTTAACAGGAAACTCGAATTTGTCAAAAGCCTCGGGGTTGATCTAGTCATCGCTTATACCAAGCAGAGCTACGATCAAGTCTCTGAGAAATTTGATTTCGTATTTGACAGCATAGGTAAGTCACTCACTTATTTTGCTTCGTTTGGCTTCCAATGCAAATATGATGTAATCTAATGGAAATGTTTGATTTAATTTGCAGGGGATTCGACCAAGTCTCATGTGGTGGCCAAAGAGGAAGCCAAAGTTCTGGACATAGCTTCATTTCTGTCTCATCCCAGGGCTGAATTTTTCGAGTTAACACCCAGCGCCCATAACCTGGAAAAGCTTCAGCCGTACATAGAGAGTGAGAAATTGAAACCAGTGATCGATCCAAAGAGCCCGTATTCATTCTCTGATGTTATAGAGGCTTTCAAACGTCAGGAAAGCGGCCGAGCAAGAGGAAATATTGTCATTTCACACATCGAGTAAGAGAAGACTTGATGCAGGATCAAAGGCTATGGCCATCTCAATTTGGAACTATTTTAACTTGGCATTAAATTTTATGAGTTGTAAATATTTTTAAAATAGATTAGATGAAACTGAAAAAGTTATATATGATGATCATGATGATGATTAATGTCTACTAAGATCAAATTGGTCTATCGGATCTTAATAGGGTAAGTGATTACTTGTGATTCTTTAGAATTTTGTTTCTGTGCTCGAAAAACATTAAGATAAGATTTCCAAGATCACCATACTTTTGTTGAGATAAGAGGTTAGGAAGGTTGGTAGTGTGATAAATATTTTGAAATTGAGATCTAATATAGGTATAGGCTGGAAAATCTAAGAGAAAGTGCTTTTCATCTTCAACATTCTTAGTGTCACAAATGTGACACACTCTTTCATCCCATGGCGTTTTAGGAATTGACCAACTCCCAGTTTCACTATGGAGTTTGTGAGAATTTGTTCTTATCTTAGCAATGTTTATTTTTTTCTAATCTTAGATAATTTTGATCTTCGAGATTAGGGTTGATTACATCTTTATAATACGTTAATTTTCTTTTTTCCTCTAACTCTTTATCACACCACATTTTCTCCTTAAATTTTGATTTTATGTTTTTTTTAATAGTATCTTTATTTGCGAAATGGTTTCTTCCATTATTCCCCAATAGTTTAGCCAAGACCAAGCATCTTTATGCCATCCTCGCTTGAGTGGATGGTGGTTATGACTTGATTTTGAAGCAATTTTAGGTAGCCTCTTGTCTTCCATGTTGTTTAACTTGTTCTTATACATTAGGTATCTAGTCATAGCCATGCTCTCAATGGGGGAGAGACTTGTTTCTAAGATGAGGATGGGATAAGGTGTATTTCCTTTAATTTTGAGATTGTAGGTTATAAAATTCTTGTGTATTTTCTCTATCTTTCTCCAGGATTCACAAGAGATACTACAACCCCAGACTTCACATCCATAAAGAATATTAGGTGTAACAAGAGTCTCAAAGAGGAGTTTATTTTTATCCCAACTCTAAATATCAGTTGATTTATAATTTTTTTCAAGCCCATAATAAACTTTCCATCCCCCAATAATCCTTTTCCCAATGCTATAATTCCAATTGAGCTTGTGGTGAATATCAATTCCAAGATATTTGTATGAAGTCACTTTCTCCAAGTTGTTGTTGTCATAAACGAAGGTATCATAAGGGATCTTATTGGATTTAATAATCATGACCTTAAAGTCTTATCAATATTAACAATCATACCCATATTGGAGCAAAACTCCTTGAGGATTCTTAGTTGGATTTCAAGATCATGGGGACTCCTTGCCATAAGAACAATATCATCGGCATAAAGAAGAAGATTGATGACTATACCAATGAGAGTAGGGTCGACACAACCTGCTTTTTCCAAGCATTCTTCTAACTTGTCGATGTAAATGCCAAAAAGGGTAGGGGACAAGGGGCAACCTTGTTTGACTCAGATATTGCAGTTAATCTTTTTTCACCATCCCTCATTTTTTTAAACTTAGCAATAACTTTCTCATACATTCTTATTGCAACATCCCTCAACTCAAGAGGCACTTTTTTCTCTTCTAACCTATTCCAAAGGTTTTTCCTAGGAGCCATGTCAAAAGATTTTCTAAAGTCAACAAAACAACAAAAAAGATTGGTTTTAGTATTGCATAACTCCTCTACAATGATCCTAAAGGTAACAATATGGTCCATAGTTGAATGATATCTCCTAAACCTGATTTGTCCTTTAGCTCTTTTACCATCACTTTGTAGACAAAGGATAATATTCTTTTCCAAAATAATTCCATAAAGCTTGGCTAAAATCGGGCTAATCATAATGGTCCTATAATTAGAGGGAATGTTTTTATCCCCGTTTTTAAAAATAAGAACAATGAGGCTTTGTGTCTAGGGTTTAGGGAATCCCTGCTTAACTACTAAATTGAAGAGCTTGTGTATGCGAGGGATAAGGATTGGCCCTCCAATTTTAAAAATTTCAGCTTGGTAGCCTTCAATATCTTTAGCTTACCCATTTGCAAGTTGCTTAACCCCGAACTCTATGTCATCTAAAGAAATAATTTCTTCCTTTGTAGTGACAATGGGAATGGTGTCCATGGCATTACAGAACTCGTAAAGACTTTGAAGGTAGGAATTCCGGTCCCTTAAGGGAATCCTATTATTTTGTTTAGTATTTCATTTTAGAATTTGGCTCCATAACTTCTTAGGATCCAACTTGTATAGTTGTGAAAGTTTCTCTTGCCTTTTATTGATATAGCATCTTTTTTTTCTTTTAATTAGGGCTTTGTATGTATTGATCTTATCGAGTGTTAAGGACTCATTAGAAGCATCCCTAATGGATTTCCTAGCAATTTTACATTCTTTATCATACCAAGGGTTGGTCGTTCTATTATTCTTTTTACAGGACACCTCGAAAGAGAACTTGTTAATAGAAGTGGAAAGGGTAGTTGTAAAATTATGATAGAGTTCTTCAATGTTGTCTTTATAATTTATGAGGTTTAATTTACTACTGAAATCCTTTAAGAAAATGTCAACTTTACTTTTGTCAAAGCGCAAATTCCTTTGATTATCAAAATTATCTTCAATGGTGCTCTTATGCATGGAAAATTTTAGAGTTAGGGTTAAAAGTTTATGATCGGAGTCAGGCTCATGGTCATTTAAAAGGTCAAAATTTGTTATTTGGTTGGAAACAGGGATATCAGATATCACATAATCTACAATACTACTACCTAGCCCATGAATACAAGTCATCTGGTTGGAGTTTGGCCACATCATTACTCCATTGCAAATGATATATATATTTATATATATTATAAAAAATATATATTATTTTTAATATGATAATATTTTTTAAATACATAAATAAAGTTTTGAATATCATAAATATATTGTATTTTTATATTATAATAGAGTATTTAGAAGTATTTTGGAAAACAAGATAAGCATATGGCTAGCCAAGGAGAAAGAACTAAAGTCCATGCTCCTCTTACAGGTTATCATTCAAATGTGGACCACCTTGTCAGCCTTAGGATTATTGCAGAGGAGTGTTACGACAATAAAATCAATCTCCTTTTTTTTCTTTGATTTTAGGAAAGATTTGGACATTGTTCCTAGGACCAACCTTTGGAATAGGTTAGAAGAATAAAAAATTCCCTTGAGGATGAGAGTTGTTACGATAAGGTTGTATGAGAACGTTATTTCCAAGTTTAGGAGTACTGAAGATTGGTCAAAAGAAATTAACTGCAATAAAGGAGTCAAACAAGGTTGTCCCCTTTCTCATACCCTTTTTAGCATATACATTGACAAGTTGGGAGATTGTCTAGAAGTTGCAGGTTGTGTTGGACCAACCCTCGCTAGTATAGTCATCATCCTTCTTCTCTATGCCGATGATATTGTTCTTATGGAAATGAATTCCTATGACCTAAGTAAGAAGCTTAGAATCCTCAAGGACTTACTCTCTAGTACATGAATGACTCTGAACACCAACAAAATAAAGGTTATGATAATTAAATCCAACAAGATAACCTATGATACTTTTGTATACGACAACAATACCTTGGAGGAAGTGCCTTCGTACAAGTATCTTAAAATTGATATTCATCACAAACTCGATTGGAACTATAGCATTGAGAAAAGGATAAATGGAGGGTAGAAATCTTATTATGGGTTTGAAAATAATTGTAAATTATCATACCTTTGGCTATGGGAAGTTTGGGGATGAACTATCTCTTGAGAATCCTGGAGAAATATAAAATAGATCCAAAACAATTTTAGCACTTGTAATCTCAAAATTAAAGACAATACACCCTCTCCTATCCTCCTCATAGAAGTGATCATTTCCCCCATTGAGAGCATAGCTATGATTAGGTAGTTAATGTACAAGAACAAGATAAACAACATGGATGATAAGAGGCTCCCCAAAATTGCTTCAGACTCTAGCCAAAATCACCAATTTCTCAAGTGGGAATGACATAATGATGCTAAGTCTTGGCTAAATCAATGGGGAATAAAAGAAGAAGTTATTCTGCAGAATTCTAATGATATTAAAAATATTATTCAAGATAAATTTAAGGAGAATATTTGGTGCAATAAAGAATAAGATGATAAAATAAAATTAAGATATTATAAGGAGGTAGTTAACCCTAATCTTGAATATCAAAAGTGTCTCTTTGTTTTGACTATTATTAAAAAGATAATCAATATTGCCAAAATAAGAACTAGTTCTCATGAGCTACATAGTGGGACTCGACATTTGAATCCCCAAAACACCATGGAATGAAAGAATATCTCACCTTTGTGACACCAAGAGGGTTGAATATGAAAAACACTTTCTCGTGGAGTGCCCTGTGTATACCCAAATTAGATCTCAATTTAAAAATATATGTCATAACGCTAACCTTCCTAACATTCTAAGTCATCAAAACTATAATGATCTTGGAACACTTCTGAAAAAGGATATGGTGATAAAAGGTTATAGTAGGATGTATGTATTTTAAGATTCTGATATATGCCAAGACAAGAATAAATTAAAAATAGTAAGCAATATTAATGTGCATGTGCTATAAAGAACATGTGTTCCCAATAATGTGTTTCCACATTTGTGATTAAATTCTTTATGCGTACCATAGTCCTTGACATGGTAGGGGAAGGAAGCTTGGGCCTTAGGCCATAGAGTTTTCTTATATGTATCAAGGTCGCATACCAACACCTCAAACCACCACACTTGACCTTCGAATGGTATCCTTGACCTATGAATGGTGATATTAAAAACATTGGGAAAACTTCAACACTAGGTATTATTCTCTGGGCCTTGGACATCATTTGTGGAGGAATCCCTATACTTAAACAGTAAAGGAAGATTCTAAACATATAGGTGAATAACAATGCCTCAAACTACCACATATGACATACCGAGGGCATATTTGTCTTCTAAGTAGGGATATGAGCATTGTTAGAATATTTTGAGCACTAGTTATGAGTCTCAAGGCCTTTGACTTGGTCATGGGAGAAAACGTAGTGATTAGACCCTAAAATAATATTTTTGGAATACATGGGTATGGAAAAAACCTCAAACCACCACACAAGCCCTCTCAAGGTTATCCCTTCATTTTATTAGGGATATGGATGCCATCACGAGATATTTGATACTAGATACATGATTCTTTGGGCCCCAAACATATTTGAAGGAGGAAATCTAGGACTTACACCATAAAATAATCTTTTAACTATCAAGGTTAAAGAAGGTACAAGTGGGGATATTGAAAATATTATCAAGTATTTAGAATTAGGTATGGGTCTCAAGGTCTTGGATATGGTTAGGGGGGAAACCCAAGTCTTAGACCATAAACGAAGATTATAGGATTTGAGGTCCAAGAAAAACACATGACGTCCAAATGGGATATTTGGCTTCTAGGTGGAGTTGCATGCACCATTATAATTTTCAAGCATGAGTTATGGGTGAAAGGTTCCTCAAAATGGTGGCAAGAAGAATCTTATGCTTTAGGCCTTTAAGGAATAATTCATGCATCCCCAGCAAAGAACAACACCTTGAATGCACACATGACCTCCCAAGTGTATCATTTTCCTCTTAGTTGGTATATTGGCACCATTAGATCTTTTGGAGAAGCAGGTATTAGTCTGAAGACCTTGACCAAGGTCAGGTGATGAAACTCGTTCATTAGGCCTAAAAATTAGCTTACATGGCTCAATAGCCATCAATGACTCCTCAAACCACCACAAATGATTTATCTGTGGGATATTTGTCCTTTTAGTTGCAATATGAACACCATTAGAAGATTTTGGGCACCAAATATAGGTTGTGGGGCATGATAAATGGTGAAAGGATGAAAATTGAGCCATAGGATTGAAAGTAAGATTCTAGACATCAAACTCTAAGAACAAGGTCTTGAACCACCACACATAATGTCTTGAGAATACAATCTCTCTCTTAACTGGGATATGGGAACCATTAGAAGGTTTTGAGATCTAGGTATGATTCACATTTCCTTGACCATAGTTGGGGGAGGAAACTTAGGCCTTAGGCCCTAAAGGTAGCTTCTAAGGTTGAAGGGAAATGAATAAGGACTTGAACCACCTTGCTCGGTTCCTTGTAAATAATGCACACATGCCATTTCCCATTTTTCTTTGACACAATAACTAAAGGTGAGATCCACTTACTATTAGAAATAGGATAAATAAAGTTTACATTAAGCATCTTCTCTAGTTCCTCTTTCACTATATTCCTCATAGAAATATTCATCCTCTATTGAGGTTGTTTGATAGTTTCATATATATATATGATGTGTACATAAGTTCAAATGGATTCCTTTCATATCAATATAGTCTCAAATGAATGCTCTATTGTGCTTCTATAATATTTTGACAAGTTGATCTTGTTGAGAGGGTTCTAGTATAGAGTTGATGTTCAAATGTTTTCATAGTTCAATCTCAATTGGTAAGCTATGATTCTCAAGGATGGAATCCAGGGGAACTATTGTGTCGAATTGTTGTGACAACTAAGCCAATGAGAAAGTATCCTCATTAAAACTTCTTAAAATATGTCAAGTTATGGATATGTGGGATTCCTAGCTATGTGAGAATGTGATATAAAAGTGAAAATAAGGTCATTCTTGGTACATTTGTAGTTCAAGGCTTGGTCCAAGGTAAGAACAAGCTAAATGGTTTCTTCATCACTTTCTTCTATGCAAGGAGCATTTTTTGAATCACGAGAAGGTTTAGTAGGGGGATAGAGAGTGATATTTTTAGTGGTTTTTCCATGTGATATAGTCATATCTCCTTACCTACAACCAATATATGCATCAAACATGGCTAGCCAGGGTCTACCCAAAATTAATGGATACCCTCCTAAGTTATCCTTTGGTTACAATATCATAAAATCGATTGGATACTCCCATGAATATATAGAAACAACTACATCTTATAAAACCCCCTATGGTTTGACTATAGACCTATCATCTAACTAAATAACTATGGGAGTTGAATGTAGAACATGTAGTTTAATCTTTTCCATTGTTTCTTTGGTCATCACATTGATAGTTTCTCCTAAGTCAATCAATATGTTAGGAATTGAAGTGTTATTAATATTAACGCTAGAAACTGGACTTCTAGGATCTGCATAGTTATCCATGAATTTTTCCTAACATTAGATCAACCAATTTCTTGATCACATGCATAGTCTTAGGGTTCTTCTTCTTTCTCCTTTATTTTCTTAGGAAAAGTTCTCAGATAGCCTTGACATAAATTGGGACATCCTAATGGCTTGGAATAAAGGGATTTTAGCCCAAACAATTCTTAATTCCCCTAGAAAATAAAATTCTGGTGATGTTGGAGTTTTATCTATGCACAATCTCTTTGGATATGGAGGAATTGGAACTGATCCTTCCAAGTGTGACTCGATGAGATTCTCAAAAATAATATCTTGTATTCTTGAGTAAGGGTTAATTATTTGATAATCCAATTCAATGAGACCATCCTCATCATCTTGTTCTTAGATAATGGGGGTAATCTATTTATTAACCACTTTTATCATGCACAAATGAATGTCTTCACAATCCATTGGGGAAACAAAGTAAGTTGGAAAAGGGGGAAGCTCAACATTGTAGGAGGGATAAGATACCTTATTATTTGGGTTAGGTATGGGTTGGGAAGGTATTTGAGATGATTTATGAGGAGATTATTTGGATGGAAGTTGTATTTATTGTGGATGCTGCAGTGGAGGATGTGTCTAAGGGGGATATTGTTGGGTTTGCTAAGGCAAGTTCCCTAATCCAGATTATTTTGAGAATGACATGAAGACAAAAATATAATAGAGATATAACAAGGAGATACACAGAGATATGGAAAGGAACACAATAATATAATAAAGCACAAATTCTATTAATGACTATCTCGAAAACAAAAGACTGTAATATGCAAAGAACACAAGCTAGCTAGAATGGTAGTAGCTTATCTTTCAAGAGAGATGTGTTGACTACGCTCATTTGAAAGAAGATGATGATTATGAGGATCCAAAGGCCTTTCTAAAATAAAACATAAAACATAAAACCCTAAACTTCCAAAACCATAACCCTAGAACATGAAACGCCAAAAGGTTTGTGGGCTCCGATGGGGGTAGTTGATACATCAACTTCCCGAGGGCGCAAATTTTCATACGATCTCTGTTTGGGGTGCTTGGTACCCCATCAAAAAGGTCTAACTGAGGGGTACATATTTTGAATGGCCTAATACATCCCAATAGGGATCTACTTGGCACTTTCAAGTAAAAAAACGTTGTTTAGGGCCTCAAAATGACCCCAAAAGTTTGGGACCTAAAAAAAATATAGAAAAAAAAGAAAGATGGAAACTGTAATTTGAGTGAGTGGAATAGGTGGGTGGCCACCGATGTCCATAAACATCCAAAAGGCATGGTTTTACAATGAATATGGATCCATAAATGTCTTGCAATCCGGAGAATTGCCTATGCCAAAGTGTCATGTGGTGGCCAAAGAGGAAGCCAAAGTTCTAGACGTATTTTCGTTTCATCCTCATCCCAGGGATGAATTTTTCATTCTAACACCCAGCGCCCATAAGCTGGAAAAGTTGTCTCCGTACATAGAAAGTGAGAAACTAAAACTAGTGATCGATCCAAAGAGACCGTATTCATTCTCTAATGTTATAGAGGCTTTCAAACATCAGGAAAGCGGACGAGCCAGAGTAAATATTTTTATTTCACCAATCGAGTAAGAGAAGAGTTGATGCATAATCAAACCCTATGGCTGTTAGGTTGTTACCGATAGTTAAATAATATTGTAGGGATTTTCAATCCGTTATAGACAATTACACCGATATGCGTCAAATATGTGGAATTTGGGTTCTAGTTTATTTATAATGAATATTACGTGGATGGTCATGATTTAATTTAATGAGGGTCTAATTTTCTCCTTCATTGTTGCTAGAAGGGATGAGATTTAAATTTAAACCTAATTGGCAATGTTTTTCTTTTTCTTTTTATTTTTTATTTTAAGCGAGAAAATAATCTACTCATTCTAAAATAAGAAAGACATGATTCCTTGATTTGGGGTTGAAGGTTTCAATTAAAAGTAATCTGGATCATTGTGATCTATAATTGATCACAGACACTCAAAATGAGATTCATACATATAGTAACAAACTCTAGTCGCAACTTCTGAAGCACACAGGTATTATGCTTGTTCACACAGTGATGGATCAATCCAATGGATCGGTTACAAATCGTTATGCTGCAACATATTCATTTATTGTTCGATGCAAGAATAGGCTCAAGTTGTTACAATGTCAATTCTAGGCTACAAATTCCGTTGGTTGTGATGAGTAATATGTTTACTACAGGTAGCAAGTTGATGGATTCCTTCTTGTTTCCATAAATACTTGGTATCTTCCTTGAACTTCCTTGACTGTGCAAGATGGTTTACTTGATCAATGCATAAAATTACCACCAAATGTCTGATCACCAACAACCATAACAAATAAATAATGAATTGACCAAAGCAAGTACTCGAAGTTTTTTCCACAAAGTTTAGTTTAATTCTCCGAAGTGTAAGTTATGTGATGTAAGCATGAAATTTAACCATCAAACTCACCCGAGAATGTCGCATTAAACCAAATTTTCTCATTTAAAGTGATTTCTTATGTGTGTTAATCTAAATACATTTAAAGGTATTTATGACCTTCACATCATGAAGTGAAGTAGAAATGGAAACTGTCTATACCAAGTGTTGGATCATTGATTCAAACTATATATTTAATATTCCAAGGTTATAGTCGATGAACATGTTAGACAATATTAAATGACATCATAATTGTTGTGAACCATTCATTACAAATAAATATCCAAAATCCATTCTAGACTTTTAAGAAGCAATCTATAACATAGATACCACAAGTTCCCCATGTTATTTTGTACTAGTTCTGATTACTTTGTGGGTTTATTGCTTGAGTACTCTTTTCATAGATATCAATGAAAATAGTAAGGCACAATGTTGTTGGACTCAAATGTTGTCATGAGAATTAGTGTTAAATGGCATGAAGCTATATCTAAAACCCATGGACAACAATTAAAAATTAGGTTGAGTTCAATCAAATATATAGTAGTGTATAAAAAACATTCACCAAGAGATTTTAAAATATGTGATGACAATGCATAGTGAATCCAATGAGAAAAAATATAGATCAGAAGAGTCTATGAGGTTCCAATCCAATGTAGTTATACTTGCAGAAGGGCTACAAAACATTTGTTGTTATCATTCTATAAACCTTTAACAATGATCAAAATAGCACACAGGAAAAAAATGATTCATCTAGTACACTTTCCAACAGGTCGAACAAAATAGCAGATAGGGAAAACATAATTGATCTAGCACATTTTCCAGCAAGTCGTTCCAATTTTTTAGGCATAGATTCACTATTAATTATTCTAAGATTATAAACAAGATGTTAAAATGAAAATAAATGTATTGAAATGAGTCAAACATTATATTTGATCGATGTCAAGTGATTACTAGTGCCATTAAAATAATTAAAAACACATAAACTCATCAAAGTCCATTCATGAGATCAAATTTATCATGCTGAGATAAATGGTTGAAAATAAATTTGGCCCTTTAGACATAACTTCATAGGTGGAATGTGCAATATATAAAATTATTAGTGTAGCATTTAGGTTTTAATGAAACTTCATTAGATCTACACAATAATCATGAGTTAAACCAATAGATCTCAACAAGAGTGCAAGTTGACCTAGATCAAATAGGTTTTCTTTGAGAAATTACCTTCATATCAACATTTTTAATACATTCATATTTAACATGAAAACCTTAGACTTTTCATCTTTCAGGTATAATTGGTTAGTTCTATGTGAGGATTAAAACATTGAATAAAATGTTAGATCCAAATATAAAATTGCAAATTGATTTTAAGAAAACCTCTTTAAATTACCAATTTCATCGAAAAATATGGAATATTGTTAGCACATAAAAACTTGGAAGAAGCAACTTAGATTAACAAATGAAAACTATCAAACCCTAAGTTTCTTATAAACTAAAAGATTGAAAAGGGAAAAATAAGTGATATGGCTACAAAGAGAAAGAAAAAACTAGTGCTTACCATTGGGTTATGGGGTCTAATATACTCTTGAGTACTTGTCTTCTTACCTTTGTTGTTTGAGGTCCCAAGCATCTTGGAAAATCAATTGGTGAACATCTATCTAAAAAAATTGAACTATGCAAGAATGAGAGGGAGGTTAATCTTAAACGACTTAACCTAAGTATTACAAACTTTAATTTTTAAACTAAACCTAGTGTAAGGAGGTAAACCCCTATGATATTCACCCCCAATATAATATTATTAACTTATAAGTTCACAACTAAATGAAATAGAAAATTCATCATATACTTCACTTGCATTCCTTTCTTTGCAATAGCCACTTCCTGAATGAATACCATGAACTGAAATAATGAAATGTGCTCAAATGAAACCATGAGCCTAATACCATGTTCCTAAGTGAAAACCATGGGACAATACCATAGGTGTTTACAACAAATCCTCAAATGTAGGGGCACCCTCTTGAAAATGTGAAAATTCTAACAAATAGATACCCATGTTGTCCATAAGAGCATGATAACAAGTGTTCCCCCCTCAAATTATACCAACAACCTTTCCAAAACATGTGTTAAGTCAAAGGAGGCCCAAGAACAAGGGAAACCCTAATGAAACCAAATAATAGTGGAATGAATCATGCACACATGTGATAAATAAGTGGATAATGAGGTGTGCCCTTCCAGAAGGGTCTAGAAACCACACAAGTGATTCTAGGAGAGAGAAAGTGCACCTAGGATAAGATTTCATACACGTGCCAAGTAAAAATCATCTCCGAATTCTATAAATCCCTCACACATGTGAAAGATGGTCCAAAAAGGGGTGTGCTCCACATGTGAGTTTGGATCACCGCCACAACTAGCTCATGTATGGTCCATATGATGATAATGTAGAAATGATTATGTGGCTACCTCTATGATGATGTGGCTACATCACCTGTCATCGCCCAATACAATGACATGTATCCAAAGAAAAATGAAACATATTCTAATGTAGGTATGTATGATTGTATACAAGTACATATATACCATTGACGATATGCAAATCCTAAGGGAATGTCATAGATCTTGAGGTATAGTGCACAGATCCTAATGAGGGGTGTCCACCTATAATGATGAATCAAGTCTCAACAAAAGTTATTAGGCAATGCACATTAATGAATCCCTTCTAACACCTTCATAACATAAGTTAATTTTATAATTTTTCTATGTTTACCATGTTGAGACAACCTTACCCTTATTACATGTGACCATTCCGAGGATAAAAGGTATTTCCTAAATCACTTGGTTAGAGATAGGTAAAAATGATGGATATTTTATGGAAATGGAAAGCTAACGGTATGTTTTGACCCCTAAATTCATATGTGATGATGTAGAAGGTCTTTTAACTAGTTCAACTAGTTTTCAAGAGAAAGAAATCTTCATAATTTGTACATGCAAACCTTTAAGAGGAAGATTTGCTTAGAGTTGTCACCTTGACACTTTATTTATTACCCCTTTTAGTATTTTTCTTCTTTGATTTCTTAGTCCTTTCTTTAAATACATATTTTTAGCCTAGGACTTAGGGACCAAGACTTTTTAGTAAGGTGTCATAGCTCCAACTTCGTCGTTTTTTTAATTATTTAGTTTCATGCTCTTCTCCTCTAGCCTTTTTTGGCTTTATTTGACTTTGGCTTTACATTGTTCTTCAATCTTCTTGAGTAGACCTTGGTGGATGACATATGATAACTCAAATATGAGCGAGGATAATTTATTTTTCATGAAAGAGATGGAAATGAAAGGGAAATGATGGAAATTGTTAGGTATAGTTAGGATATGAAATACACTACTTCAACAAAATCACTACTAGTACGACTTGACCTAAGTCATGACAACATTTATCTAAGGAAAATTATGTCCCCCCATGGTATAAAAACACAAGATAATAATATTTATTACTATAAGAAGTGTCATTAGATCAAATCCAATGCTTATTACATTCATGATTAGGTAAGAAACCATCACACCATGTCTAAGAAAGAAACCCACGCATGAGAACATAACACATCAACTAAAATAAGCATCATGCATGAAGTACCATCAGTGAATGCACATAACATATGAGATGTAAGACATAGGAGCTCATATACCATGGCAGAGTCATATAAAAGAACTCACGAGTGATGTGCGGCTAGATCACCATGTGTCTTATGGAAGTACTGAAAGCACAAGTTTGAATAAGTAAATATGAGTAAGAGAGCTCATCCAAACATCATCATCACACTCATGAGAGGGTGGTCTGCAAATAATTTCCATTGAGGGAGGGAGATTATTCATAACTTAAAACATGAACTAATAAGAAAACACCATATTTCAATATATAAATAAAAATATGAAGATTGCAAAATTTTGATTTTTATATAATTTGAAGTATTAAGGTAATCAAATTTCTAAAAAAAAATTTAAACCTTAAAAAAATTACAACTCAAATATTTGATTATTTCACTCTTATAAATCTAAATTCAAATAAATCTAAACCAATGGTAACTTAAAAAAAAAAATCATAAATCCATGATTATATAAATATTGAATTTAAAAAACTTTCAAATACTAATATAACTAAAATATTAATATAACTAAAGTATAAATTTAATACATAGTTAACATGTCAATATATTAATATACATAAAATTTTAACAATAAATTAAATAAAGAATTTAAACACTATTTTTAACACCTCAAATTAATAATTAAAATAAAAATAAATTTATATTGAATTAGATAAACTTAAATATTAATCATCTCCCCAATTAATTTTTAAGGTCATAAAAATATCTCCAATATTATAAGTGGAGATGGAGGATCTTCCAATCGATATTAAAACACACTTTTAACAAAGATTATGCACCTAAAAGCAATGTATGTTCAATATATGTTATTCTGCAAAGGTCAAAACACATTCATAAATGCAATGTGATTAGGAGAATTCTTAAATTTGAAGCATTTCAGTGTGATTAGGAGGATTCGAAGATAATGAC
>ML804559.1:231975-247968 GCA_009831015.1 Picea engelmannii | reverse complement strand
TGATGACATGATTTACACAGGAAATCTAGAGCTAACAGATTTCAAACATGCCATGCAATCTGAGTTTGAGATGACAGATCTTGGCATAATGAAATATTTTTTAGGCATTGAGGTTCATCAATCAACCAAAGGCATTTTTGTCTCTCAACAAAAGTATGCAACAGACATCATCAAACGGTTTCGCATGGAAGGATGCAATCCAGTAGAAACCCCCATACCTTTAGGCACAAAGTTGAGCAAGAAAGATGAAGGTCCTACTGTGGACTCTACTTTATACAAAATTTTAGTAGGCAGCTTGTTGTATCTTACAACAACTAGGCCTGACATCATGTATGCAACTAGCCTTGTTTCCAGATTCATGGAATCACCAAAAGATTCGCATTGGAAAATGGCAAAATGAATTTTGAGATATGTAGCAGGAACACTACATTTTGGCTTATGGTACACTACATCTGATTGTAATCAACTTTTTGGTTACACAAATAGTGACTTTGCAGGCAGTCTCGATGACAGGAAAAACACATCAGGATATGTTTTTCAATTGGGCACGAACCTAATTTCATGGGCATTGAAGAAGCAACCAATTGTATCCATATCTTCTGCAAAGGCAGAGTATGTAGCTGCTACCTCAGCTTCATGTCAAGTTGTGTGGCTGAGAAGATTATTGAAAGACATGTCACAAACAAAAAAGGATCCAACTCCTATTTTTTGTGACAATACATCAGCAATTGCATTATCTAAGAACCATGTGTTTCACAAGAAAAGTAAACACATTGACACTTGGTTTCATTTCATACACGAGCTAGTCAATAATGGTGACATTGCACTACAATTTTGTGGTTCTCAAGATCAGCTTGCTGATATCTTCACAAAGCCACTAGGAAAGTCAGTTTTTGATTTTTAGAAACAACACTTAGGCATAGTCAGTGCTGATGATTGTAAGTGTTGAGTCTAAGAGGGAGTGTTAAATATATTGTACCCTCAACAGTCTGACTGTACATTGCTAGTTGTACTGGACAGTTGCACTTTCTATTTTTGTCTTGCTTGAGCATATTTAGCTCAACCATCTCCCATTACATTGTAATCTCTTCTTCATACATTTGAATATACTATTCTATTCTTTTCTCTCTACATTTCTCTTTGCTTCACAATTTATCAGGAACTTGGCAGAGAGTGCGGTGAGATACGTAGATAGAAAAACGATGGTATGATTCCTTGGCCCTATTTTTACAACAATTTCCATTAAAGTAGGATGTACGTGGGACCAACCCATGCAATTATGATGTGATGCTAGATGCATATTTACACCGAAATGTTTATAACAACCATTAAGGTTCACCAACGAACCAACGCTCACTCGTTTCTTCTGGTGTGCCTGCATTTCCTCCTGCAAATTATTTTCCACAAAGAGATTCACAATTTATGTGCTCCAAATATATGGAAGCGAAGTCGGAAGTGCACGGTCTCTTAGTAACCCTGCTCTTTCCATTTTTCAAAATTTGGGAATTCTGCTGTTAAGAAAAGTCCCGAGGATTTTTCTATTCAAGTACTATGCCCAAATGATAAAATTGGAGGGGTGATTGGCAAGGGAGACAATACATCCAAAACCAAACCATGAGGAAGGATACAAACAGAGTCAGATGAGCGTGTAATTTTAGTTTGTGCAACAGAGTTCACTGATGATCGTGTTTCACCTACTCTTAAGGTCATTCTCCAATTGCAAGTGAAGACTAGCCACAATGAACAGATATAGCAGATTGGTTTATGTTTAAATTAAGTTTAATAAATTAAATATGCCTTTCTGCGTTAATTTTAGTTTGTGCAACAGAGTTCACTGATGATCGTGTTTCACCTACTCTTAAGGTCATTCTCCAATGTGCAAGGAAAGACTAGCCACAATGATGTGGATGTGTTAGTTGTATTTATTTTAGAATTTCAGAAAATATTAGTTTGCAACTATTTTAACTTGGGATTAAATTTTATGAGTTGTAAATACTTTTCAAATAGAGTACATGAAACTAAAAGAGTTATATCTATTTCTATATATAATTATATATATTATAAAATTAATATTATTTTAAATATAATAATATTTTTAAAATATATAAATAAAATTTTGAATATTATAAATATATTATATTTTTATATTATAATATAGTATATAGAAGTATTTTGGAAAAGGAGATAAGCATAGAGTTAGTGAGCTAAAGGACATGTTGGTTTTAGTAGACCACCTTATCACAGTTAGGATTGTGGCAACAATAAAACCAATCTCTTTTGTTGTTTTTTTTACTTTAGGAAAGCTTTTGACATTGTTCCTAGGACCAACCTTTGGAATAGGTTACAAGAGAAAAAATTTCCCGTAGGATGAGAGTTGTTGCGATAAGGTTGTGGATGATTAAATGTAGTGATTAAACCCTAAAATAATTTTTTTGGAATACATGGGTATGAAAAAAACCTCAAACCACCACACAAGCCTTCTCAAGGTTATGCCTTCATTTTATTAGGGATATGGATGCCATCACGGGATATTTGATACTAGGTACATGATTCTTTGGGCCCCAAACATATTTGAAGGAGGAAATCTAGGACTTACACCATAAAAGAATCTTTTAACTATCAAGGTTAAGGGAGGTACAAGTGGGGATATTGAAAATATTATCAAGTATTTAGAACTAGGTATGGGTCTCAAGGTCTTGGATATGGTTAGGGGGGAAACCCAAGTCCATGATGTCCGAATGGGATATTTGGCTTCTAGGTGGAGTTGTGTGCACCATTATAATTTTCAAGCATGAGTTATGGGTGAAAGGTTCCTCAAAATGGTGGCAAGAAGAATCCTATGCTTTAGGCTTTTAAGGAATAATTCATGCATTAACTCTCAACAACAACTCTCATCCTCGAGGGAACTTTTTTCTCTTGTAACCTATTTCAAAGGTTGGTCCTAGGAACAATGTCAAAAGATTTCCTAAAGTCAAAGAAACAACAAAAAAAATTGGTTTTATTGTTGCCACAATCCTAAGACCAACATGTCCTTTAGCTCACTAACTCTATGTTTATCTCCTTTTCCAAAATATTTCTATATATTATATTATAATATAAAAATATAATATATTTATAATATTCAAAATTTTATTTATATATTTTAAAAATTTTATTATATTAAAAATAATATTAATTTTATAATATATATAATTATATATAGAGATAGATATAACTCTTTCATTTCATGTACTCTATTTTAAAAGTATTTACAACTCATAAAATTTAATCCCAAGTTAAAATAGTTGCAAACTGATATTTTCTAAAATTCTAAAATAAATACAATTATCACAGCCACATCATTGTGGCCGATGAACGCGGAAAGACATATTTAATTTATTAAACATAATTTGAACATGAACCAATCTGCTATATCCGTTCATTGTGGCTAAACTTTCCTTGCAATTGGGGAACGGCCTCAAGAGTAGATGAAACACGATCATCAACGAACTCTGTTGCACAAACTACAATTACACGTTCATCTGACTCTGTCTGTATCCTTCCTCATGGTTTTGGATGTATTGTTGCCCTTGCCAATCACCCCTCCAATTTTATCATTTGGGCATAGTACTCGAATAGAAAAATCCTCGGGACTTTTCTTAACAGCAGAATTCCCAAATTTTGAGAAATGGAAAGAGAAGGGTTACTAAGAGGCGGTGCACTTCCGACTTCACTTCTATATCCTTGGAGCACGTAAATTGTGAATCTCCTTGTGGAAGATAATTTGCAGGAGGAAATGCAGGCACACCAGAAGAAACGAGTGAGCGTTGGTTCGTTGGTGAACCCTAATGGTTAATATAAACATTTCGGTGTAAATATGCGTCCAGCATCGCATCATAATTGCATGGGTTGGTCCCACGTACGTCCTGTTTTAATGGAAATTGTTGTAAAAATGGATGGAAATTGTTGTAAAAATGGGGTCAAGGAATCATACCATCGTTTTTCTATCTACGTATCTCACCGCACTCTCTGCCAAGTTCCATTCATCATTTTGAATTTAAATTTACAGAAATAGATGAATTAATTTCTTGACCATTCACTTCACTTTTGGGATTTGTTGGAGAGTGCAAGGGCGGTGTGCAAATTTTTGCATTCAATTGCATTTGATTATGAACCTGATCTGATTGATTATTCGCCCAAATAAAATGCACTGCATGCATGAGTGGCAACTTTGTGATTGTTTGGCCGCATTTGATAGAATGATCGGTCAACAGATTTCTTACACTAGAAATCAATTATAAAATCATCGATGAAACCTGAAATTTAATGTCAATAATTTTAAAATTTTAAATTCCTTTACACCAAAAAGGAAACATAATAAAAAAACATCAAAAAAACTTAATTAAGTACTTGCATAACTAAGAACCTGAACCCGAAATTTGAAGCACATAATGAATCTATGCATGCCGATCGACCAGTGAAAGAAGGTTTATGGTCGCCCTTCCTTCCATGGTGGGCAGACATGGATGAAAAACCTAAAACCTAAATATCATAACCAAAGAAAATCAACAATAATCCTTTTCTCTCCCTTGTGCTCGAAAAGCATCTAATCACATAACGGGTAAGCCAAGTGCAATGTATTCCAAGAAAAATTCCTCAACAATAGTAATCTGGGTAAGCCATAAGAGGTTGAGTAAAATTTTATTTATAAAAGAATGCTTGCCCTATTATGAAACACCTACCTCAATTATTCGTGTTCCTAAAAATTGTGGTAACTTAAATTGAATGCATAACTCAACTAAACTAAACGGTGCCCCTTATATGAAACTTGCCTCGTAATTTATGAAAAATGTGGTAATTTGAATTAAACACATACCTTAATTATTCCTGAAATCTGTGGTAATTTACATTGAACGCACAACTCAACTAAACGAATCGGTGGTCCTAATATGAAACCTGTGTGGTAATTTATGAGGTTGAGTTTATAAATAATTTATGAGGTTGAGTTTATAAAAGAATGCTTGCCCTATTATGAAACGTACCGAACTCAGGACTTGGCATCAAGAGAGTCTACATTTCACACTTCATATGAAATGTGCCTTCCCCAATATGAAACCACGCGAGGTGGGCATCAAGTCATCTGCCACGGTTCACACTTCATAAACGAATCCTTTCCAAATATGAAACCTATGTGGTAATGAGTTTGAGATATATTATTTATTTATAAAAGGAATGCATGTACCAACATGAAATGCAGTGTTTCTTAATTATATAAACTTGTCTGGCATAGATATTAATCCTTCTTAATTATCTCAACGTGGCAATTATATATGTTTACAGTAATTTTATAATATGATTAGGTAAATGTAAAAAATTAAATGCAAGAAAGTTAACAATAATAAATCTGACTTTTGGAGGACGACTAGGAATATGCCAGCATTTTCAATTCTTAGCCATCAGATTAGAAATTAAGATTAAAAGATTATTAATTGTGCCCATTTCCAATAGTTGTTGCGATAAGGTTATATTAAAACATTATTTCCAAGTTTAGGAGCATTGAGGGTTGGTCAAAAGAAATTAACTACAATATAGGAGTCAAACAAGGGTGTCCCTAGGACGAAATTAACAAGTATCTTAGAATTGATATTCATGACAAGATCAATTGGAACTATAGCATTGAGAAAATGATAAATGAAGGGTAGAAAGATTATTATGGGCTTGAAAGTAATTGTAAATGATCATACCTTTGGCTATGGGATAAGAAAAAGATAATCTTTGAGACTCTTGTCCCTATCGTTAACTTGTATAGATGTGAAGTATTCTCAAGAATCCTAGAGAAATATAGAACATATCCAAAAGAATTTTATAACTTATAGTCTCAAAATTAAACACAACGCACCCTATCCTATCCTCCTCATAGAAGCGATACTTTCCCCCATTGAGAGCATACCTATGATTAGGTAGTTAATGTATAAGAACAAGATAAACAACATAGATGACAAGAGGCTCCCCAAAATTGTTTTAGACTCTAACCAAAATCACCAACGATTGAAGCAAGGATGACATAATGATGCCAAGTCTTGGATAAATCACTTGGGAATAAAAGAAGAAGTTACTCTACAGAATTATAATGATATTAAAAATGTTGTTCACTTTAAATTTAAGGAGAATATTTGGTGCGATAATGATCCAGATTATTTTGAGCACGAAACTAGAGTAGAGATATAATAAAGAAATATATCGATATGTTGCAAGAGATCCAATAATATAACATAGATATATCAGTTATATATAACAAGTGGCATAGATATACAATAATACACAATTTATATTAATGAGTGAAATGTACAGAACTGTAAAATTATAGAGTGAAAGACTCGCTAGAATGGTGGCAGCTTATCTCTAAGAAGATATGTGATGGCTACGCTCATTCGCTCGAAGATGATTACAATGAGGTTCAAAAGGCCTTTTAAACATAAATTGAAAAACCCTAAACATATAAAAACCTAGCCCCGAGAAGATGAAAACCAAAAGGTTTGCAACCCCAATGTGGAGATGAAGCACCAAAAGTCATGTGGGCCCCGATGGGATAAGTTGGTACAACAACTTCTTGGGGTCATAAATTTTGTATATGATGTTTGTTTTAGGCACACGATAGTTTGTTGGAAAGGTCTATCCGATGACTACACATTGTGTTGTCAAATTGTGATTTTGTCTACTATTTGACTGTGACGAACCCTAAAAACACTAGTCAAGGCCTCAAAATGGCCCCAGAAGTTTAGGACTCGAAAATTTAGGAAATAATTTCCAATGATGAAATTTGCATGTGAGCTAGTTGGAATAGGTGGATGGCCACCGATATCCATCCGAATCAATCCTCTCTCCTTAGGAAGCAATGGTCTCCATTGCATTGATTTCATGGGGGACATGGGAAATTGTTTGTTGAATCTGAATCTTGGTGCCTCACTTGCCTTACTGGAGATGTTGGGCTTCTTGGCTTGTGGAAGGTTGTCATGAACCTGATGTTGGAGGAGTTGGAAATTTTTAACTAGTCTCACTATATGATATGATTATGTGCAGAAGGAATATTTTGGTTTTGCTTCAATTTTTCTGACCTGCTTTCGTTGGATAGATGGGGCTTGAACCGAGGTCGTAGTGGTCATAGTGTCATTCTATTAACTTATTTCCTGAATCGCGAAGAAGCTAAACTTTCTCGTATGAGAGAAAACTTTGTTGCACTGTTGTGTCGAAACAATAGTCAAAACTACCTCTGGTATCCTGTAGAGATGTGCCTCTAGAGTAACTATGACACTACATGGTTAAGAATCATAAACATCATGACACTTCCACATATATGGTTGGCCCAAAAGAACATCACAGACATCCAGCAGGGCAACATCACACAATACCTCATCCTTGAAGGGCTTGATGTCGTAGGATAATGGCCATTGTTGGTTGACACAGATCTTGTCCCTGGTGAAGCCACCTAATGTTGTATGGTTGCGGGTGTTGTGTTGTTGGAAATCCAAACTGTTTGATGACCTCTACTGAGATGAGGTTCTTTTGGCTTCCGCTATCAACAATGAAATGCAACGGGATCCCATTCACCCACATCTATGAATGGAAGAGGCACTCCCTCTCTTTAGGATCTACTGGTGTTTCTAGTTGGATTGTTGTGGTTGTGACAGTGGAAGTGGGGTCTGCATCGATGATCTATGTCCTTCCATTAATTTCTGAATCAGATTGTGAATCCAAGTTTGGCTCTTTGTCTTCGATCTCAACCACCAATGACTATTTTGAGTGACATTCATTGGTGTTGTGCCAGGGAATTTTGTGTAAATTGCACCACTTTCTAGTGTCATTCTTTGTCTTTCCCTTACCCTTATTTTCCTATGTCTTGTACTAGTTTTCGGGAGGCTGTTTGTTAGAGATGTCTTTATCATACTTTGGTTGTTGTGTATTTGTAGCTCTGAACTCTCGTTTGTTTTGGTGCTTCAATTTCTACTCAATTTTGACAGCATATCGATAAACAACTCCTAGTGATGAGATGTCTAGAAACTCCATTTTGGTTTGGATGAACAAAATTCCGCTCATAATATTTGATACCCAGCTTGGTGCATAAGGTATGGAAGGTATTGGTGAAATCTGACACTTCTTGACCCCTCTCTTGAAGCAACGTGGTCCATCTCATGTATTGGTCTTCATAATTTCCAACAGGGTAATATTGTTCCTTGAAGACATCTATGAAAGATTCCCAATTGGGTTTGTCCTTGAACATTCCATAATCTTTTGTGGAAATGTACTCACAATAAGTTTCCTACCAATGTTTGACATGGGAGGGAGCCTTAAGGAGCGGGAAGGTGATCTTTTCCCTGTCAGAAATATTGTGCACAGAGAAATAACTTTCTAGCAGATTTAACCATTTTTCAAGGGCATCTACATTTATCTGACCTTCAAATACGAGAATATCAAAATTAATTTGAACCTTGAAACAAGCGGTATATCCAAATTGTCTTCTTGATGAAGACGCATTTGTTGTTATAGGAAGGCGTCGAAGAATTTGGGAAAAATTCTCCATCATTTTATTCCTTTGTCGCGTGAGAGCTTACTCCAGCAATAGATTAATAGAATCTTCTGCTCCATTATTTTTCTTTTCTTATGCCATGGAGGGTTTTTTGGTCATGTGAGAGCGATTTTCCTCAAGAGAGACAAGCTCGATACCCAACTCTCTATACTTAGGCTTCATCAGGGACATGCACTAAAAAATGACCAAGAACATACTATTGTGATACCACTCATCTCGATTATTTTGAGCACGAAATGAGAGCGGAGATGTAATAAAGAAATATACCAATATATTGCAAGAGATCCAATAATATAATAGAGATATATCATATATATATATATATATATATATAAGACCCATATATACATTAATACATAATTTCTATTAATGAGTGAAATGCACAGAACTGTAAAATTATAGAGTGAAAGACTCACTAGAATAGTAGTAGCTTATCTCTGAGAAGAGATGTGATGGCTACGCTCATTCACCAGAAGCTGATTACAATGAGACTCAAAAAGCCTTCTTAACATAAATGGAAAAACCCCAAACATCCAAAACCCTAGCCCTCAGAAGATGAAAATCCAAAAGGTTTGTAGCCCCAATGTGGAGATGAAACGTCAAAAGTCATGTGGGCCCCGATGGGGTATGTTGGTATAACAACCTCTCAGGGTCGTAACTTTTGCATGCAATCTTATCTTAGGCGTACAAGAGCCCGTTGGAAAGGCCTATTAGAGGATTTCACATTATGCCATAAAATTGTGACTTTGTCTACATTTTGACTACGATGAGCCCTAAAAACGTTGTTTAGGGCCTCAAAATGACCCCAGAAGTTTAGGACTCGAAAATATAGGAAATAACTGCCAATGATGAAAGTTGTATGTGAGCCAGTTAGAATAGGTGGGTGGCCACCGATATCCATTTGGATCAGATAAATAATTAGAGGATAAAATAAAATTAAGATATTATAAGGAGGTGGTTACCGCTAATCTTGAAGATCAAAAGTATCTCTTTGTTTTGACTATCATTAAAAAGAGAATCAATATTTCCAAAATAAGAACTATTTCTCATGAGCTACACAATGATACTCGACATTGGAATCCCAAAAACACCATAGCATTAAAGAATATTTCACCTTTGTGACACCAAGAGGGTTGAATATGAAAAGAAATTTCTCGTGGAGTTCCGTGTGTATACCCAAATTAGATATCGATTTCAAAATATATGTCATAACGCTAACCAACTTCCTAACATTCTAAGTCATCAAAACTATAGTTATCTTGGAATGCTTCTAAAAATGGATAAGGAGATAAAAAGTTATAGTAGGATGTATGTATTTTAAGATCCTGATATATGTCAAGACAAGAATAAAATAAAAATAGTAAGCAATATTAATGTGCACGTGCTATAAATCACATGCCTTCATAATAATGTGTTTTCACGTTTGTTATTAAATTCTTTATGAGTACCAGGGTCCTTCACTTGGTAGGGTAAGGAAACTTGGGCCTTAGTCCATAGAGGTTTCTTATATGTATGAAGGAACCATACCAACACCTCAAACCACCACACTTGACCTCCCAATGGTATCCTTGACCTATGAATGGGGATATTAATGACATTGGGAAAACTTCAACACTAGGTATTATTCCTAGGGCCTTGGACATCGTTCATGGAGGAATCCCTATACTTAAGTCATAAAGGAAGATTCTAAACATATAGGTGAATAACAATGACTCAAACTACCACATATGACACACTAAGGGAATATTTGTCTTCTAAGTAGGGATATGAGCATTGTTAGAATATTTTGATCACTAGTTACGAGTCTCAAGGTATTTGACATGGTCATGGGAAGAAATGTAGTGATTAGACCCTAAATTAATATTTTTTGAATACAAAGCTATGAAAAATACCAAAAACCACCACACTAGCCCTCTCAAGGTTCTCCCTTCCATTGACTAGGGATATTGATGCCATCAAGGGATCTTTGATACTAGGTACATGATTATTTGGGCCCCAGACATATTTGGAGGAAACCCAGGACTTACACCATAAAGGAATATTATAACCATCAAGGTTCAAAAAGGTACAAGTGGGGATATTAACGATATTATGAAGTCTTTAGAACTAGGTTTGGGTCTCAAGGTCTTAGATATGGTTGGGGGGGGGGGGGGACCCAAGTATTAGGCCATAAATGAAGATTATAGGATTTAAGGCCCAATAAAAACACATGACCTCCGAAGGGGATATTTGGCCTCCAAGTGGAGTTGTGTGCACCATTACAATTTTATAGCATGAGTTATGGGTCAAGGGTTCCTCAAAATGGTGGCAAAAGAATCCTATGCTTTAGGTATTTAAGGAATAATTCATGCAGTCGGGGCCAAGAAGAACACCTTGAATGTAGACATGACCTCCCAAGTGTGTCCTTTTCTTCTTAGTTGGCATGTTGGCACCATCAAGGTTTTTGGAGAAGTAGGTATCAATTTGAAGACCTTGACCATGGGAAAATGATGAAACTTGTTCATTAGGCCTAAAAAATAGCTTAGAAGGCTCAAGAGCCATCAATGACTCCTCAAACCGCCACAAATGATTTCTCTGTGGGATATTTTTCCTTTGAGTTGCAATATGAACACCATTATAAGGTTTTGAGAACCAAGTATAGTTTGTGGGGCATTAGACATGGTCAAGGGAGGAAAATTGAGCTATATGACTAAAAGTAAGCTTCTAGACATCAAACTCCAAGGACAACGGCTCGAACCACCACACATAATGTCTTTAGAATATAATCTCTCTCTTAGTTGGGATATGGGAACCATTAGAAGGTTTGAGATCTAGGTATGAGTCTAATTTCGTTGATGATGGTTGAAGGAGGAAAATTTTTCCTCAAGCCCTAAAGGTAGCTTCTAAGGTTGAAGGGACAAGAACGAGGACTCGAGCCACCTTATGCAGTTCCCTGTAATCAATGCATAAATGCCATTTTCCATTATTATTTGGCATAATAACTAAAGGTGACACCCACTTATAGGTAGAAATAGGATAGATAAAGTTTACATTAAGCATCTTTGGCTCAACTATATACCCAACTAGGATTATTTACTCTAAGAAGGCGACTTAAATATATGCGCATTTACATAAGTGTGGATATAAAGAATCCAACTTCCATAAATGCACATTTAAGCAAGGTGGCTTCTGTATATGAGTGCTTCTGTAAATATGTATTTATGGAAGTTGGATTTCATATATGTGCATATATGGAAGTGCACATATAGGGAAGTCGACTTCAATATATGCACATTTACAGACAACAAATTTCATATATGCGCATTTACGAAAGGTGCCTTCTATATATACATGCTTTTGTAAATGCACATTTATAGAAGTTAGATTTGTTATATGCGCATATATGGAAGTCGACTTCCATAAATGCGCATTTACAAATGACAACTTCTACATATGCACATTTACGAGCTAGTTTCCATTTGCCTAACTTCGGTCCATGTGATTGAAAGGTGGATGTAGTGATTTCATTTGCTCAGGGTGTTGATCACCCTTATGTTTTGGCCTCTAACTAGAAAGGTAATAATCCCTGCGTTGAGTGGTGGTATGTTACTTGTGATAGTAATGGTAACATTATTGTTTTGAATCCTACAAGGTTGCATTTGAATAGAACTATATCACCTACATTAACTAATATTACATATTTGAGGACATTGGTTTTGAGTAATAATAATATAAAAATGTCTACCTAGCTATCTCACCTTGTGATTTCCCCTTATTGGTGTGAAAAGAGACATAATGTTTGAGAATTTTGGAGATCCTTTGTTTCCTTGTTGTCCTAGGAACAACACTAAGGATCTAGAGTATGCTAGGCTAGGATAGAGTAGCCTAGGATAGAGTAGGCTAGGCTATGCCAAGCTAGGATAGGTTGGGCTAGAGAAAGCTAAGCTAGGGTAGGATAGAGTAGGCTAAACTAGGCTAGGTTAGGCTAGGCTAGGCTAGCATAGAATATAATAAAGTAGGCTAGGCTAGAGTAAGCTAGGCCAAGCTAGTATATTCAAGAGTGGACTAAGTTAGGCTAGGCTAGGCTATAGTAGGATAGGAAATGATAGGCTAGAGTAAGCTAGATTAGACTAGAGTAGGCTCGATTAGAGTAAGAATAGACTAGACTAGAGTCAATTAGAGTAGGGTAGGCTAAATTCAACTAAAGTGGGCTAAGCTAGTGTAGGCTAGTGTAGGGTAGGGTAGGGTAGAATAGGCCATCGAGATGACAAAATTTTTGAAGAATTTGGATGGGCGGAAGTCCATACCTATCAGGGATTTCCTGGATCCACTGCAGGATAAGTTTGGCCCTTTTTATCATCTCTTCCTCCACCTTTCCTACTAGTTTTTCCAAGCACACAGGATTCTCATAAATATGTTTCAAGACATGGGGAGTGACAACATTCAATATCTCCTTAGTGGTGAGATCGATGGGATGAGGATACCTTCTATATATTCGTTCGAGCTGCTAATTTTTTCCCCTGAATATCATCATGACGATGGGAGAGGCAGCCTGCAATGGGTGGATAAACAACCTGCAGATTTCGTTCTCTTCATGTCCTTCAGTAGCGTAAACTTTCTACCAGTCAACAAAATTGCGGAGATCGCTCTCGGACTAGAAAGAAATGGGAAAAAGTGGTTAGCTTCGGTATATGCTCATATACAAAAGTAGTCGACATCTGTATATATGCATATATAGAAGTGGTCAACTTTCGTATATGCACATATACAGAAGCTTTCCACTTTCATATATGTGCATATATGAAAATGGTCGACTTCTGTATATGCACATATGTGGAAGTGGTCAGCTTCCTTTATGTGCATATACGGAAGCCAACCGCTTTCGTATATGTGCATATACGAAAATGGTTGGCTTCCTTATATGTTCATATAGGAAAGTTGACCACTTTCGTATATGCACATGTACGAAAATGGTCAGCCTTTATATATGCGCATATACAGAAGCCAACCACATTCATATATGCGCATATACCAAAGTGGTCAGCTTCTATATATCCGCATATACGGAAGTGGTCAGCTTCCATATATGTGCATATATGGAAGTGTTCAGCTTTCGTATATGCGCATAGACGGAAACTGACCATACACCGAAGCCAATGTGCAAATATGGAATTGGTCAACTTCTATATATGTGCATATACAAAAGTGGCTTGCTTTTGTATATGCGCATATACGAAAATGAGACACTTTTGTATATGCGCATATTTGGAAGTTGACCACTTCCATATATGTGCATATACAGAAGTGATTATCTTTTGTATATGTGCATGTACCAAAGCTGGCCATATACTGAAGTCGATCACTTCTGTATATGTGCATTGCGCATATACAAAAACATATTGCTTCCGTATATGCACATATCCTGAAGTTGACCACTTTTGTATATATGCCTATATGGAAGTGACACGCTTTTGTATATGCACATATACGGAAGTCGACCACTTTCTCATATGGATTTAGTATATGCGCATATACGGAAGCTGACCACTTTCGTGTATGCACATATATGGAAGTGTTGAGCTTCCACAAATGAGCATATAGGGAAGTGGTTGACTTTTGTATATGCACATATACAAAAACTGACCACTTCCATATATGTGCATATACAAAAGACGACCAATTACGTAGATGTGTATATACGAAAGTGAACAACTTTTATATATGTGCATAAGTTGACCACTTCCCTATATGCGCATATACAGAAGCCAACCACTTGCGTATATGCACATATATGAATGTGGTCGGCTTTCGTATATGTGCATATATGAAATTTGACCATTTTCAGATATGCACATATATGGAAGTGGTTAGTTACCGTATATGTGCATATACGAAAGTGGCCAACTTCTGTTTACACACATATACGGAAGCCGACCATTTTCATATATGTGCATATACAGAAGACCACTTCCGTATATGCGCATATACAAAATTTGAACACTTTTGTATATTAACATATACGAAAGTTGAACACTTCAGTATATGCACATATACGGAAGACAACCAATTTCGTATAAAAACATATATGAAAATGGTCGACTTCCGTATATACACATATATGGAAGTTGACCACTTCCGTATATGTGCATATATGGAAGTTGACCACTTTCGTATATGCACATATATGGAAGGGGTCAGATTCAGTATATGTGCATATAAGAAAGTGGTTAGCTTCCATATATGTGCATATATGACACATATATGAAATTTGACAACTTCTATATATGCGCATATACGGAATCTGACCAATTCCATATATGCGCATATATGAAAGTTGACCACTTCGGTATATGCCTACCATTTTCGTATATGCACATAGATGAAAGCCAACCACTTTTGTATATGCACATATACGAAAATGGTCGGCTTTCATATATGCGCATATACAGAAGTTGACCACTTCTGTATATGCGGTTATATGGAAGCTAACCACTTCCGTATATGCGCATATACGAAAGACGACCACTTCCGTATAAGAACGTATACAAAAATGGTCGACTTACATATATGCACATATACTGAGGTTGACCACTTTTCTATATGTGCATATACGGAAGCTGACCACTTCCGTACATGTGCATATATGGAAGTGGTCAACTTCTGTATATGTGCATATACAAAAGTGGTCAACTTTTGTATATGTGCATATACGGCACATATACGAATGTTGACCACTTTTGTATATGCACATATATGGAAGCTAACCACTTACATATATGTGCATATACAGAAGTTGACCACTTTTGTATATCCGCATATACAAAAATGGTTGGCTTTTGTATATGCACATATACAAAATCTGACCACATTCATATATGTGCATATACTCAAGTGGTCGGCTTTTGTATGTGCATATATAGGGAAGTGGTCGACTTCTGTATATGTGCATATACGAAATTTGGCCACTTTTGTATATACAGATATACAGAGTTGGTCAGCTTTTGTATTGTTCGACAACACAGGTATTCCAACAGAGGACGAACACCTTCAGTAACCACTCACATAACCATATCAAAGAACAACACACCGATATTTTCATGTGGTAAAACCCCTACGGGGAAACATCCACGGCCCCAGCCAACGCGGCCACTTGGAGCAGTTTATTAATGCAAAGAAAAAGATTACAAAGAGAGTTTCTCACAATCGATCATCGACAAATGACCCTCCATGCTCTTTAAATAAGAATCATGGACCAATCGGGTGTTAAGCCACGGATCAATGGCCGTTAAGATCGAGGAGATTATGAATCGTCGGATCACTCTATGTCGGGAACATATCGTGACCATCGGATTTCCTAACTACAAATGCATACTAAAGAAACACACTTTTACCTAACAACATATTAGACCAAGTAGATCTTAACTAACTCCTAAGTGTCTAAATATCCTAAC
>ML804559.1:156650-186612 GCA_009831015.1 Picea engelmannii | reverse complement strand
TATTTAATCATAAAACAAAACAACCAAGAAAATTAATTGTTTCGTTAAAACAAAATCTCAAATGTTCGAATTAGGGCACATATAGCTAAACCCATGATAATATTTCCCTACATTCGACTTGAGATCCCACAGAAAACAATAGAATTTAGATCCCATAGAATAAAATAGATCCATTCGTATGATGGAGTGTTCGTATTGATACTCGGAGGCTGTGATTTCTCGTTTCACTTGAACGACCGAGATATTTTTCTCCTGGCTTACTCAATAGCCTGCCTATCATTCCCAGGCGTTTTACCTTAAGATAGGGGGACCTTATCTATAAGGATTGCCATGGACGGGTTACACTCTGCCGCTGGAAAGTGAACACGCAACGAAAATGAGTTTGCAGAGAACAATGATAGAAATAAGAGGCGGAACTCTGACAGTGGTCGAGAGCAAGCTTTGCCTGGTGCTGACAGTACTGTGTATCGCATACCGTGTCCTGGTAATGTGATCGGAAGTGTTATAGGAAAGGGGGGTAAAGTAATAAAATATCTGATACAAGAGACGCGTTCGAAGATCAAAGTTGCAGATGTTGTTCCAAGTGTTGATGAGCACGTGATAGTAATCTTCAGCTCACCGTCAAGCAAGGGAAAGGAGAAGGATGGTGATGAACGGTAAAACCCTAAAAAATCAATGAATGGTAAAACCCCAAAGACAAAAGAGCGCAACGCTGGAACCTTAAATTACAAATAAATGCAAGGTGCTTACACTGAAAAATGAATTAACGAAAAACCACGAATTGAAATTGAAATGCAACCGGAACTCCACGACTCTCCACGAATTTAAATTGAAACCCATCTTTGTCCACCTGGAAACGCAGGCCTCAGGCCATTCCACCGTTCGCATTCCAGGTATTCCAACCGACACTCCATGACTCTCCGCCCGCCGCAACTGAAACCTGTCCAAATATGATACTTGTTATCATTACGCCCGCTGCAACTTAAACACTTCACATCCAACTCTTCACCTTCATAAAATCGTGTTCACTATTAATCCGAGATAAATAATGAATGTGGAAATGAAGCGCTCTTTACATATTAATCCTTCTTAATCAATTAAACGTGGAAATCAATGGCTAGGGTAGTAATTCCTTAATCATGTTAAGTAAATGTGAAAAAGTAAACAAGGAAAACGTACGCTTTCATAAATGCAAGGAAGTTATGAAATTAAATCTCATTCATCCATTTGAATGTAAGATGAAGAATATGCCAGCATCTTGAATTCCTGACCATCAGATTAAATTCAGTAATTAAAAGGATGATTAATCCACCAATTCCAATAGGGGGGACGCCTATCGGCGTAATAATTAGTTAAATATATAAAATCTGGGTTCTAGAATTTTAGTTTCTTTATAATGAATATTAAGTGGCTGATCACAATTTAATGACGGATGAATATTCTTATTCAGTGTTACTATGAAGGATGGGATTTA
Source organism: Picea engelmannii (assembly GCA_009831015.1). Taxonomy (NCBI): domain Eukaryota; kingdom Viridiplantae; phylum Streptophyta; class Pinopsida; order Pinales; family Pinaceae; genus Picea; species Picea engelmannii. Next base: position 185,138 of record ML804559.1, on the reverse strand, counting down.
AATACAAACCAAATCTGGAGTGTTATTTTTTAAATTAATATTAATATGGAGTGTTTTTTTCTTTTATTTATTTTTATTATTAATATTTTTCTTTATTAATATTAATATTAATAGGTATAGACATTATTTTTTTTTATTAATATTAATAGGTATAGGTATAGAATGCCAACTCGCATAGGATAATCATGGCTAGGTGTCTACTTTCTCTAACTCAATTAGAATGGTGTCTACTTCCTATAGTATAATTTAAATTAATCACTTATGGCTTCATGCTTAAGTAATGACCCTTCTTAGACTCCAATGAGTATGTTCTTAATTCTATGGTACGGGTTCCTTTGCTTTGTTCATGCTTAATTAATGGCCCTTCTTAGACTCCAATGATTATGTGTTTAATCCTATGATACTAGTTCCTTTTCTTTGTTCATGCTTAATTAGTAGCTTTTCTTAGACTCCGATGATTATGTGCTTAATCCTATGATATTGGTTCCTTTGCTTTGTTTACTTAAGGTTGAAACTACAAGTGGCCTAAAACTATTCTATTTCTATAGCAAGAAGAATCTACAGGAAACAAAATGAACAATAGTCTACCTGAAAAAAAATGAATAAGTGTTGAACATAAATAAATATCACAACTAAACTACAACGTATGTATAAAAATGTGCATAGTGCTCTTTATATAAGCGAGCAAAGAATTTACTTATTCTAAAATAAGAAAGACATGGTTTCTTCATTGAAAGACAAGGTTCCTTGATTCGGGGTTTAAGGTTTCAATTACAACCAATCTAGAGCATTGCGATCTATATGGGTGGAAACATGTGAGGTTTGTATAAGTTTCAATTGTTTCTCTTCTTGAAAAATTTAGTGCAAGGAGTGCACAATGCCCGCAAGGAGTGCGAAGGCCAAGTCAAGTTCGACTATGAAGATGAGGGGAAATAACTTGAAATTTTGCAAAGCTTTGGTGCAAGGAATGCACAGTGGCCGAAAGGAGTGTGTAGGCCGAGAGTCAATGACAGGACTCCAAATATCAAGAGAGATAGAGGGGAGTTTTTTTAGAAACCGTGTGAGTGCACAGTTGTTCGGAGTAGAGAAAAGTTTGAAGAAGTCTCGTCCAAGGTGTAAATAGAGCCAACACTGAGCTAAGTGTTGAGGAGTGAATCGGTGGAGTTCAAAGAGTGCGTGAAAGGTTCTCAGAGACCTTTGGGGTCTCGAGGTGAACAAGTGCTAGGAGTGCATAGGAGGAACTTAGAAATATTTTCTAACTTTGAAGTTTCTAAGTGTTCACGAGGAACCATAGAGGAAGTGTGTCGAGGTCTATAAAACCCCCCGAGGAACAAATCTCTGAAGAGATAGCGGTTGACATTCCCGTGAGAGGGAGAAAGGATGTGCATAAGGGAGGAGCTACATGCATCATTGGATTGGTGGCGTGGAATGATCTGGACCATCACTTAGGAGTCCAGTTGGAGAAGGAGTGCACAGAGAGGTAACCATGTCCCCACCATTGGATCTGGGTGTGGGCTACAACAACCGTTAGATCGTGATAAGTTGCATGAGGGATAACCATGGAAGTCCTTCGGACATAGCCCATTTGGGATTATTGAAACAAAAAGGAGCAGGGACTGTCGAAGTCCCAAGGCCTAAATTAGTATCAAGGGGTCTTCATTGGAGAAGAGACATGGCAGTAGATTAAGTTGTTTCAAAGAAATAACCATTCGGGAAGAAGCAGGTGCTGAGGGTTTCAAGTTTCTGGAAGCTCCAAAAGAGGAGCACATTGTAGCCATCAATGTAAGGTATACGTGGTGGTAGGTAAGGCATGGACTGGAGGATAAATGATCTGGGAGAATCAAGGTGTGGTGTATCGAAAACCTCCGAAGCCCGGAGGCCCAAAGTGTTACGAGTCGTTGATATGAGGTAGGACAGGTGGCAGTAGATCTGAGAGTCCACGGGAAAGAACTTTGGAAATATTGGCGTGGAATAAAGTGAAATCTTCGCGAAGTCGTGAATATAGAAGTGGATCTGGATCGTTGGATATAAAAGGACACATGGCAGAGATCCACATGTTTCAAAGGAAAGGTACTCCAGAAGAAAGTAGAGAGCAGAGTGGGAGGATACTCCAAGAGCCAGGAGCCGAAGAAATCCTGGTCGTCCATTGGGACAGGACACATGGCATTGGATTAGACCCTTAACTACTTTGTTTTTCAAAAGGAACAACATTAGGAAGGAGTGGAGAATCATCGAAGGACCATAACCCTTGAGCAGATCTGAGTCGTTTATGGTTTGAAAGATTTGGTCCGTCCATCAAGAGGACAAGCATCATCGAGGATAAGGGTTCAGAAGAGAGATAGATCGGGGAAAACAGAGTAATGTGCATTCAAAGGTGTCGAATACTGAACTCGTGAAGAGCATCGCAACCATTAGTTGTTGGAGGAGCATGAGGCGTAGAGCTCACCTGTTGTGTTCATCAGTTTAAGGTTCAAAGTAATTGGTGATAGTTGCAGTTGAAGCGGTTGGAGTCTGAAACTACGAAGAACTCAAGAGTTTGAGCCTCGAGTCATAGCCTGAGGTTGTATGGGGGAAAGGGCCTAGCCCAGAGAGATAGCGCCTATTTTTATTCAATTTTCCAAATATGGAGCAAGGGATTAACAAGAGCCTGCAGGTCTCACAAGACCTGCACCTAGAAGAACAAGGGGCCTGTGTAAAGTAATTTTGGGTTCCAGTAGGGGCCCGAAGAGCTAATTCGACTCATATTTCTGAAGATCCTTAATCGAGAGGTCGCAGAACCCCCATGAGGGGAGGGGGGCTACATCAAGTGGTATCAGAGCTGAAATTTTGTCTGCAGATCATAGGTAAAGGTGAGAAGTTGAAAGGAGATCAAATGGTATCAGAAGCTTGAATTTGTCTATAGAGAACAGACAAAGGGAGAAGACAGAGTATTAATGCTCTGTGAATGATCGTTGCATGCAAACAACAACAAATGGACATCCAGGTGAGCTGTAGGATGAAGTTAGAGATGCTCTCAACTGTAGAGTAATCCACAGACTTGCTAGGAGGGCGGGCAGAGGGTGAATAATGGTTATTGAAGGCTATAGATGTGGTCAAGACAAGGACCACCAGTAGAAAAACAAAGCTAAGATAGGTAAAGAGCTCAAGGATATCAGAGAAGAGATAGAGAGGCTGACATTGAAGATGCAACAAGAAGTGAAGGTACACTGGACATATGGACGACCTTTGAAGAGAAAAGAAAAGTGGCTTATCCAAAAGTTGTTATCTAGAAGGAAACAACAAATGTTGAGAAAGTGGATGAGGCATGTTGAAAACCTCAGTGGCACAAAGGAGAAGATGATTCACATCTGTGGGTTAGAAACTGGGAGAAATCTTGGTGATGAGGAGGAAGGGAGATCAGTTTATCTCATAAGCTGTCAGGAGGGCAGTGGTACATTTTCAAGTTTCTAGGTGGGAAATGAGATGGGATCAAGTCAAGATCTCATAGACTTCTAGGAGGGCATAAAAGAAATATCAGATTGTTAGGTGGGAAAGGGAGATGAGTTGAGTTTAGCTAAAAGTCTCAGGAGGTCAGAGGAAATTTCTTATCAACAAGGAATGTTTACAGGCGGTAGGGAGGCAAAAGAAAGGCCTCATTTGTATGAATATTCATGTGGGTTTGTTGACCATGTGAATGAATATGATGAGAAGTTAAATACTTCCACCATCGAAGAGGAAGATCAGAGGTACATTCTGATCATTAGAGGAATCCAAATATTCCTGCCAAGCATCCAAGCAGAGGCTAACATATGTGTTGCAGATGCAGTAGAAGAAGGACAAGCAATAGAGATTGTCATAAATGAGGGAATGGAGCAGATACTGAAGTCTACCCATGTAGGGGAATAAAATGGCTCAAAATGTTTAGACAAGAAGTTGAACAAGACATGACTGCAGCATTGAAGCTTGCAACATAATAGGAATCAGACAACATAGATTTTGTTGATCTGTGTGAAGAACTGGAGGCCCTGGAGAAGAGGGTAAATATGCAGAGTTAGCACATCCAACAGGTTAAGTTGGAAACATAAGGACAATATTTCTAGCCAAAAGAGCAGCTGGATGAAGCTAGGTTTGTGCCATCACAAGAAAAGACAAAGGAAATGGTAGAAATTGAACTGTTAGAGGAGGAATCTTAGCAAAAGCTCAGTGAGGAGCCTACAGAATTGGAGCATACAACAGAGTGGAAAGCTAAGGACATAGGAGGTAAAAACAACACGGGGGATCAGGACGATCTTCACTTTGATGTGTATAAGGAAAAGAAATTGTAGTCGAGAAGACTGTAAAAGAGGAGCCAACTCATAGACCAACTAGATGAGGAGATTGAAAATATTAGGAGGTTGATGTTGGAATCACCGTAGGGGACAGTTGGAAAAAGGAGGAGGTTGACCAGGGAAGAGACTGTAGTAGCAGGGAAACAACAACAACTACAACAAAGAAGAGGGGCAGATGGACAACTGCAAGAAGAAGTTTGGGATCCAAGAGGATTTCAACATAGCTGGGGAGCTCATGAGAAGGAGCTCGTGAATTTTTCGCAGCAGTGGAGTATGATGCAAGAGCATCTTTCCACCTCAGCAGATGCGCCAACAAGCCAACACATAGGCATGCATTGGAGAAAGGGAGAGGCGTGGACCCTCTCTTTTTTAAATTTGAAATATGACCCTATACGGATTTATGTGTAAGGTTGAGTAAAGTCAATCCATGCCTTGGTACAGGTAGTGGATAGGGTCGTCTTAATGGTTGAATGTAAGAAGGTTTAGATCTGAGTCAGTTATGGATATTCATTCATTGTAATGAGTCATAGGAATAAGGTGTCTTAACTAAGACAATGATGGCACTAAGGCGGTGGAAAGGATAAGATCGATGAGCCCCTTTTTTGTAAAGGATCAATGTATTAAATGGAGAGAGAGAGAGACATAGAGAGTAGGAGAAGGAGAAGAGAGTTGTAGATAAGAACTCGAGAGAGGAGAGGAAGCATTGAGGCTCTGTTGTAGTATAGCATTTGTAAATCTGTATAGACATTCAGAGATAATACAAAAAACATTTTTTCCTGTCTATAATTATCTGGTTTTTGTATGGTGTTCTCATTTTCTGAGTTCATTCAAGTAATCTGTGATGTTTTATTTCTGTTTTATGTGTTCATATGAATGAGTATGTTTTCATGGCTATGGGTGGAAACCTGTGAGGTTTATATAAGTTTCAATTGTTTCTCTTCTTGAAAAATTTAGTGCAAGGAGTGCACAGTGCCCGCAAGGAGTGCGAAGGTCGAGTCAATTTCAACTCTGAAGCTGACAGAAAATAACTTGAAATTTTGCAGAGGTTTGTTGCAAGGAGTGCACAGTGCTCGCAAGGAGTGCGCAGACCGAGATTCATTGACAAGACTCTAAATCTCAGGAGAGATGGAGGGGAGTTTTCGTAGAAAGAGTACAAGGAGTGCACAGTTGCTCGGAGGAGAGCGGAGTTTGAAGAAGTCTCGTGCAAGGTGTACATAGGGACAACACTGAGCTAAGTTTTGAGGAGTGAACCAGTAGAGTGCAATAGGTGCGTGAAAGGTTCTCAGACAGCTTTGGGGTCTCAAGGTGAAGAAGTGCTAGGAGTGCATAGGAGGAACTTAGAAATATTTTCTAACTTTGAAGTTTCCAAGTGTTCAGGAGGAACCACAGAGGAAGTGTGTTGAGTTATAGAAAACCCCCATAAGAACAAAGATCATAAGAGATAGCAGACAACATTCCCATGAGAGGGAGGAAATATGTGCAGAAGGGAGGATCTACATGCACCATTGAATCGGTGGCGTGAAATGATGTGGACCATTGGTTAGGATTCTAGTTGGAGAAGGAGTGTGCACGGAGGTAACCATGTCCCCATTGTTGGATCTGGTTGTAGGCTACAACAGTTGTTAGATCGGGAGAATTTGCATGAGGGATAACCATGGAAGTCCTTTGGACTTAGCACATTCAGGAGTATTGAAATGCAAAGGAGCAGGGACTGTTGAAGTCCCTAGGCCCAAATATGAATCATGGGCCATTCATTGGTGAAGTGACATGTCAGCAGATTAAGGTGGTTCAAAGAACTGACCATTTAGGAAGAAGCAGGTGATGAGGGTTGCAAGTTTCTTGAAGCTCTGAAAGTGGAGCACATGGTAGCTATTGACTTAAGGTATACGTGGTGGAAATTAAGGTGTGGACCAAAGGATAGACACTTTGGGAGAATCGGGATGTGGTGTATTAGAAACCTCCAAAGCCTGAAGGCCCAAAGTATTGTGAGTTTTTGATCCAATCTAGGACAGGTGGCAATATGTCTGAGGGTTCACGGGAAAGAACTTCGAAAATATTGGCGTAGAATAAAGTGAAATCTTCGCATAGTCATGAAGAGCGAAGTGGATCTGGCCCGTTGGATCCAGAAGGACACGTGGCAGAGATCTACGTGTTTCATAGGAAAGGTACTCCATAAGAAAGAAGAGAGAAGAGTGGGAGGATACCCGAAGAGTCGGGACCCGAAGCAATCCTGGCTGTCCATTGGGATAGGACACGTGCCATTGGATTAGACACTTCGCTACTTTGTTGTTCGGAAGGAACACCATTAGGAAGGAGTGGAGAATCGTCAAAGTACCGGAACCCTTGAGTAGATCTGAGCCATCCATGGTTTGAAATATCTGGGTCGTCCATCCATAGGAAAAGTGTTAGCACAGATAAGGGATCGAAAGAGAGACAATTCAGGGAAAATAGAGTAAGGTGCGTCCAAAGGCGTCGAAGCCCGAACTCATGAAGAGGATCGAAGTCATTGGTTTTTGGAGGAGTGTGAGCCGTAGATCTCGCCCGTTGTGTTCATCGGTTTGAGGTTCAGAGTAATTGATGATAGCTACAGTTGAAGCGCCCGGAGTCCGAAACTACGAAGCACTCAGGAGATTGAGCCTTGGGTTATAGCCCTAGGTCACATGGGGGAAAGTTCCTAGCCCAAAGAGCTATCACTTTTTTTTATTCAAATTTCCAAATAGGGAGCATGGGCTTAACAAGAGCCAGTGGGTCTCACAGGACCTGTTCCTAGGATAAAAAGGGGCATGTGTAAAGTAATTTTGGGTTCTAGCAGGGGCCCAGAGATCCAATTCGGCTCAGATTTTTGAATATCCTTGACTGAGAGGTCGTAGAACCCCCAGGAGGGGAGGGGGGATGCATCATATGTTTACTACAAGTAGAAAGTTGATGGATTCCTTCTTGTTTCCATAAATACTTGGTATCTTCCTCGACCTGCCTTGATCATGGAAAGCTCTTTTTGATACCCTGTAGAATATTTTGAAAAGTATATGCTACATGTTGTGTTAGAAAATTTATTAGAGAACACATATATATAAATATTCTAGCGCATCATTTATCATTCACTAAAAACAGAAGTCATTTCATAACCTTCTTTAATTTATCATGCAAACAAAAATAAATCTAATTCACAATCCATTTATATTTGAGTACATGCAAATCATAGATATGGTAATGGGAATATGTGGAATATAAACTTTAGAATTATATTGGTCGACTTTAGGGTTTAGTTCTAGGTCAAAAGAGTGGAAAAAAGATGTCATTTCTTGAAATCATCAATGGATTCATGAACTAGTTGGTTTTCCCATTCATCCTTGTATCCCTCATATACTTGGTCACCACTAAGATTGTGTTCTCTATGCAGTGATTCTTCCTTAATGTGTTCCTTATATGGTTGGTTTTCTTCTGTATATTCTTAATTTTCAATGAGATTTCCCATTTTCCCTTTATGTTCTTGATCTTCATCCAGTGTTAAGGTGGAAACATATTTCCCATGAGTTGCACCTATAGATTATTTTCTTTCTTATATACATATTCGTGTTTATTTTCACCTTATTTTCTTGGAAACACCTTATGGGTGGAAACATCTTCCCCATGAAAGTAGGGGAATTATTTTCTTGCTTATTTTGATCCCCCAAATCTAATGAAGTATTTATTTGAAACACATGGAACAAATATTCCATTTCTCTTTTTCTTTCATGGAAAACCACAATCCAATATTCTTAGCATACCATCCTTTATTATTTAATATATTCGTCAGAGGTTGGACCTTCAATGTGTTTCTCAGGTGACTTTTCTTCAAGGGAATCATAAGAATAATCTTCATCCATGGAATTATAAGGTTTCTCTCAAATATCATGATTCTCAAAGGTATTCATAACTTTATACCTTTTATCTTCTTGCCATGTCATCTATTGACGTCAGTAGTATGGACGATGATGTGGCCCTTGTTGACTTGACTTGTTTGACCACAACTTTGACCGTGAATATCTTCCAAATCGTAACTTTGTTTGACGATCCATTTGCACCGTTAGAAAGATTGTGCTGCACTCTTCACGATCATGTCGTTTTCACTGAGTTTTGGAACTTTGAATATTTTCCCTTTCTCTGTCTGTTGAAGCCATTATGAGAATTTTGAGTTGTTATTATTGGAATAATCGGTAAGTGCGGACACAAATAGATCTCCCTAGTTCCACCCGAAACTAGAACAAAACAAGACATAATATAAAACTTTCCCTAAGTTTTAACTATCAAGCATACTAACAAACAAGAGATAAATGACATACTTTTAAAATGTTGTTTGTCCTCGCTAGTGCCATCCTCGCTCCATTCCAAGGATTATGGAATGTTGAACCTGTAAAAATACACAAGCCAACGAAGTGAAAGAAACAACATATACTCAACAAAACCTATGTGTGTGATCATGGAGTCATACAATAAAATAAAACCAATTTTATGGGAAAGAAATATATCATTGTATTAAAGATATGAAAAGGAGAATACAACCAATGCCTTGATGTTGTAAGGTCCCTTCCAATAGTTCCTTGCTTCCCACACATTTCTTCTTCATAGATTCTGAGATCAACAATCTATCTTGACAAAGCAAAGATCAAAGCCAACAAAAATTACTCAAACTCACACCAAAAGCTAGCTAACTCAATCCAAGATAAATTTCCCAAGCTAACTTTTCCCATGAGAACTCTTCTCCTTTTATAAGATGAAAAGGATAGGGTGAGTATGTTAGGATGATCCCATGAGATCAAGGATGCGACTCAAATCCAAACCGATCAGAAGCCACCTCACCCTCAAAGCTTCTATTCTAGAACTTTTGAGAAATTTCTCTTTTTCCTTCATACGAAAATAGTCGCACCCTTAGCACTGAGAAAGATACGATGAAGTCACAGGCCACTATGGTGAAACCTATGAAGATCCTATATTTTTTCACCCTTAACACTAATCAAGGTGTGACGATCCATTTTTCTAAGGTTTTTGACAAAGGAAAAGTATAATTTCATCTCTATGGAAAACTTATCTTCATTCTTCTTTAAGGATTAAGGCCATTGACCCTTCTAACGACAAAGGATAGGTTTACATCATTAACAGTCATAGGGGTGATGAAAACAATGTGTAATAGTGATCCTCCAAAAGTATGAATTTAGAACAGAGTGATAGTTGAAATACTTTGTCGAGTGTTTATAGGGAACAAGGAACATGTTGGTCGGAAACCTGCCAACAAATAAGGAAATACAGTACAATAATATATTATCACTGAGGTAGGTATTCCCATACTCAAAATACAAATGAATCAAAGAACAAATGTTGACATGAAAAGATCCATGTTAAGTAAGACAGGTTATGGCCACCAAACATACACTGTGGATCCATGCCATTATGGCTCAAATCCGAACATAGCCACCAAAAATATACTGTGGATCTATGTGTTAAAGGGTTAAATTTGAACATAGCCATGAGACATACATTGTGGATATATGCAGCCATACAACATGAATATACTCTAACGCAACATGAATCTGTCATAAAATATTCAGGGTCTTCATCACCACCACTCTATAGTACGAATATAACCATGTGAATACATCTACTGAAGTCAAACATGGTAGAAACCACTTGATTATCGGTCTTTAATGAATACTATTAACAAGTGCAAGGGAAATCACCATTAATGTTAATGACTCCTAAGGTACACTAGTATAATCCAAAAAATGTGAATAATTGAGCTGAAGTCAAACACTCGACGAAATCTCTCAATCATAGGTCAATAATGAACACATTATTTTCGTCACCCCTATGACCGTTAATGATGTAAAACTATCCTTTGTCGTTAGAAGGATCAATGGCCTTAATCCTTGAAGAATAATGAAGATACTTTTTCCAAAGAGATGAAATTATACTTTTCCTTTGTTAAAAACCTTAGAAAAAGGAATTGTCGCACCTTGCTTAGTGTTAAGAGTGCGCCGATATAGGATCATCATAGGTTTCACCACAGTGGTCTACGATGTCGTCGCAGTTTTATCAGTGTTAAGGGTGCGGCGATTTTCGTACGAAGGAAAAAGAGGAATTTCTCGAAAGTTCTAGAATAGAAGATTTGAGGGTGAGGTGGTCTCCGATCGGTTTGGATATAATTCACATCCTTGATCTCATGGGATCATCCTAACCTCATCACCCTATAATTTTCATCTTATAAAAGGAGAAGAGTTCTCATGGGAAAAGTTAGCTTGGGAAATTTAGCTTGGATTGAGTTGGCTAGCTTTTGGTGTGAGTTTGAGTAATTTTGTTGGCTTTGAGCTTTGATTTGTCAATATGGATTGTTGATCTCAGAATCCATGAAGCAAAAGTGTGTGGGAAGCAAGGAACTATTGGAAGGGACCTTACAACATCAAGGCATTGGTTGTCTTATCCTTTTCATATCTTTAATACAATGAGATATTTCTTTCCCATAAAATTGGTCTTATTTTATTATATGAATCCTTGATCACATACATAGGTTTTGTTGAGTATATGTTGTTACTTTCACTTCGTTTTCTTGTGTCTTTTTATAGTTTCATCATCCCATAAGACTTGGAATGGAGCGAGGATGACACTAGCGAGGACAAACGACATTTAAAAGGCATGCCATTTATCTCTTGTTAGTTAGTATGCTTGATAGTTAAAACTTAGGGAAAATTTTATATTCTGTCTTGTTTTGTTCTAGTTTCAAGTGGAACTTGGGAGATCTGTTTGTGTCCACACTTACCGATTAGTCCAATAACAAAATTGGTGAAAAAAATGTGCTTCTCAGGTGACTTTTCTTCAAGGGAATCATAATAAGAATCTTCATCCATGGAATTATAAGGTTTCTCTCAAATATCATGATTCTCAAAGGTATTAATAAATTTATACCTTTTATCTTCTTGCCATGTCAATTGCTGACATCAGTAGTATGGATGATGATGTGGCCCTTGTTGACTTGACCTATTTGACCACAACTTTGACCTCAAATATCTTCCAAATTGTAACTTTGTTTGACAATCTATTTGCTTTGTTAGAAATCTTGCACCGCACTCTTCACGATCATGTCATTTTCACTGGGTTTTGGGAACTTTGAATTTTTTCCCTTTCTCTATCTATTGAAGCCATTATGAGCATTCTGAGTTGCCTCTGTGAGTTTTGAGTTGTTCTTTTCCTTATCTGGATCCTTTTTGGATCACGCCTTCCCACTAAGAGATTTTTGGACCACCAAAATCTTTCATCAATCAATAGGTAAGTAAGGGAAGAGTCCCCTCTCTTTCTACTTCTCAATCCACTTTTCCTTGCTTGGATTTGTTCCTTTTAATCCTACTTGAAGATAAGCCATATCACCCCTACGTGAATTCCTTGTCCTCCTATCCATGATGATATCTTCCTCTAGCTCATCCAAGTACTCAAGTCTCATCAACTGATGGTATTGAAACTTCCTTGTCTTGATCCATGATCATGGGAGGCTCAAAAAGTTTCAAGTTCTCAATGTTCACAACTAATTAGATCTTCATATAAGGTGGAAGATCTAGACAAAAAGCATTGGTACCACTTTTCTCCAAGATAGTGAAGAGTCCATAAAGAATGGGCTTGAGTTTCTTGCCTTCACCCTTCAACATGTCCTTGCTGATGTGAAGGCATACCCGGTCTCCAACCTAGAACTGATGATCAACCCTGTGCTTGTCATGCTGAGATTTGTATTGTGCTTGGCTTTTCTCCAACTATTCTTGGACTGCCTAGTGTATCTATTGAATCCTCTGGATGGAATTGCAGGCTCTATCCTCTATTCATTCTTCATTTACATAGACATATCTCCCATACATCAAGTCGAAAGGAACCTTTGGTAGGTACCCAAAACATGTCTCAGAACGTGAAATCTGAGTGGATGAATGTAAAGCTCGGTTGTACGCATGTTGTACATAGGGTAATTGTTCATCCCATAACTTGGGATGCTTTCTATAGTATCCTCGAAGCAAAAGTACCAATGTTCAGTTTAACACCTCTATTTGTCCGTTGTTCTATGGATGGAAAGCAGTGCTACTCTTCAATTTGGTTTCCATTATTCTACACAAGCTAGTACAAAAGTCCCCAAGGAATTGAGTATCTCGATCCGAGACGATAGATGTGGGTAATCCAAAGTGAACCCAAACATGCTGAAAGAAGAGATTAGAAGTCTACTCAACAATGATCTACTTTTTACATGGCATCAAGATACACATCTTGTTGAATCTATCCACTACCACATAAAAATAATCATGACCCCTTTTGTTCATGGGTAAACCCCCTACAAAATCCATGGAGACACTTTCCCATGGATGGGATGGAACAAGAAGTGGTAAGTATAGCTCTAGTTTTCTATTAGTGGGCTTACAAGTAGAACAGATCACACACCCCTTTACATATTTAGCTACAATTCCTTTCTTTTGAGGCCAGTAACAAAACCTCTGCAAATGAGCCATAGTTTTTCCTACCCCAAAATTCCCATACACAAGAGAAGTATGAGCTTCTCGTATTACATGGACTCGTTCACTTGTAGGAATACATAGCTTTCCAAGATGGTAGAGTAGTTTTCCCTGCAGACAATAGTTCTCTACCTATGCACCAAGGGTTAGCTTCGCATATAATTCTTTAAAATATTCATCAATGTCATATTGTTCTACATAGATATCATGAGATAAATAAGTATTCTTCAAAATAACAGAAGCAACAATAGGAGGTCTAGAAATCATATCAACTACCTTGTTACTTGTACCATTTTTTTACTTGATTACCAAGTGAAACTGTTGTAGAAAACACATCCAGATGTAGTGTTTCAATTGTTGCAATTTGGTCCATTCTTGAAGATACTGTAAGGGTTGGTGATCTTTATGTATGATTTTTTCCTTCCCTAACAAGTAGTGCTTCCATTTCTTTACGCTCTAGACTAATGCATACAACTCTTTATCTTATGTAGGATAGTTAACAACAACTTGGTTAAAATTTTCAGAGTGGTAATAGATAGGCTTACAATATTTCATCAATACTACACCCATGGCATATCCGCTGGAATCTGTCCCGATCTCGAAAGGATGTTGAAGATTCAATAGTGCTAATACTAGTACAATATTGATTTTCCCCTTGAAAGCGTCGAAAGATTTTTGTTTCTTTCCTTCCCACTGAAAAGTGTTATTCACATTGGTTAAGGCATGTAGAGGAGCTACTATGAAGGATAAGTTGGGAATGAATCTCCTCCAATACTGGAATGCACCTAAGAATCTTCGAACTTCGGTTACACTTTTTGGCTCGGGCCAATTTACAATTACATCAATTTTGGAAGGGTCAATTTTCAAATGTCCTCCTCCTACAATATGACCTAAGTACACAAGTGTAGTCTTGCCAAATTCACATTTAGACAATTTTACATACAACTTTTCCCTTTGCAAAGTATCCAATACTTGTTTTACATGCCTCACATGCTCATCCCAAGTCCCACTAAAAACTAGAATGTCATCTAAATATACAATCACAAAGTCATATAGGAAAGTCCTGAATACATCATTCATCACACGCACGAAAGTTGTCGGAGCATTACAAATCCCAAATGACATAAATAACCACTCAAACAATCCCTGTTTGGTTTTAAAGGCATTTTTCCATGCATCATGTTCAGGGACTCTGATTTGATGATATCCACTGCGCAAATCCAACTTAGTCAAATAGACAACATTCTTCAATTGATAAAGTAAATCATCTATACGAGGAAGAGGGTATCGATTTTTCACAGTGATTTTATTTAAATCTTGGTAATCAACACACATTCACCATGTGCCATCGTTCTTTGGCACCATCACGATCACAAAACCACAAGGAGATGAACTGGGCCTGATGACCCCTTGATCCAATAATCCCTGTACCTTCTTATTGATCTCTCTCATCTCCACAGTTGGCACCCTTTACATGCCTACATTAGGAAGAGGAGAATCATGTTGAAGATGTATCTCATGCTGGATTTCCCTCTTAGGAGGTAATCCATCTAGTTCCTGAAAAATATCATCATACTTGGAAAAAATATCAATTAATTCCTTCTTATGAGATGGATCACACCCTTGGAAAGCGTCGGATGTCCTGACATATTTCTCTCTGAAGACCATGAGTACATATATCTTATTAGTGTTTATGAGTCTTTTCATTTGACCTGCACTAACAAGTGTTGTATTTACCGTCATGTTGTGAGACCTAACAATATGTTCCACTCCCCCTTTAGTAAGGTGTTATTTTTTCTCATGATGAAAGAAGACTTCTTTTATATCATAAAGATAAGGAATTCCCAACACTATTATAGATATATCAAGTGGTACAACATCCAAATCCACTTCATCAATAAATTTTGAAGCCATAGCAAATATGATCCTACATTCTTTGGTGACATTAAGTTTTTCTTTATCAAATACCCAGCCAAGAGGATAAGGCTTCAGAAGTGTTTTCATTTCAAGACCCATTTTCTCAACAAGTGCTTTAGATATTAAGTTTACTTGGGTCCAACCCGGATTGAATAATGTATCTATCTCCACTTTTCACTAAACCGTTTCAGTTTCTTTTCTGGATGCAGTTTCCAAAAGTGTTCTTCATTGTGACCGCTCTTCTTGCAATGAGTGCAAGATGGTTTTCCTCCTTCCCTCATCACTGTAGTGGTCTTCTTGTCCTTCATTTTAAACTTCTTAAAAGTCTTTTGTGTGAAATTGGAAGGTTTCTTTGTGCGATCTTCTTGAACATGTTTCCCCATGTTCTCAAGGTGAGTGGCTTGCACAAAAACTTCGTTAAGACTAGTGGGTTTAAACAAGAGAAAAGTATGCAGAATATAACTATTAAGTGCACCAATATACTTCATTAAAGTTTCATAAGAATCCAAAGGAATGTTCAAAGCAAGAGATTTCTTCCTAAATTCTTTTATGAAACTTTGTACAGTTTATCCTTTACTTTTCCTTAAAGTTTTCCATTCCATCATTGCTTTATGTAAATACCCTAATGGATAAAATTGATTCCTTATCATTGATTTAAATTCTAACCACGAGGAAAGAATATTACCACACTTAATTCTGTCCCGAAGATTTCTCTCCCACCATATGAGAGCGGTGCCTTCCAACCGAAGAGAATCCAGTTTCACTTTAACTTACTCTTCATCAATGTGCTGGACACAACAATACACTTCAACCTATCAGATCCAATTATCTAGCTTTTCAGGATTAACATCTCCATTAAACATAGGTAAAGAAAATTTTACATCAAGATTTAATAATGGTTTCTTAAAAGAGGCTTTATGGATAGAATGATGAGAATGATGAGAATGCTTAGAGGAAGAAGAAATAGAACTCGAAGGTGAAGATGGAAGCTCAGGAGGATCTCCTCCAACACCTTGGTTTACTGAAGCATCATCATCTGCATGCGCTTCCTTTTTCTTCCCTTTATTCTTCATCCTCTTCTCATAATCTCCATACATTCATTTGACCATTTCCGACATGCGATAAAATACCATGTGAAATTTTTTCTCTTGTTCATCACGCTTGTCCTCTTCTGTCATTTTCTTCCTTTTGGATACACGACCAACTTCGGGATTGAACATATTTAGAGTTCCTTCACCCTACTTATCCTTGGCCCTAGTAAGCATTCACACTCAACAATTCAAGTCAAAGATGACTTCTCTGATATCTACATGATCCAGGATCCTTTCATCGTGACTTATAAACAATTGTATTAAATGAGCATAACTTAAAGTGTACCATTAAAGAAAGGAAAACTCAAAATGAAGAGACATAGGCATAAGATCTGAACAAAAAAACTTTATAAGGGAGTTCGTCCCTAGTGGACTACGTCTCCAGGTCCTTCTCTCAAATGGGTAGGATCTTTCATTAACTCAGCAAAAGAATTTGGAAAATACATAAAAATACCACATTCTGGAATCAAGCTACAAAAATAATGGTCAGATCAGAAAAAAAACATCACCACTGAATTTGCGGTGTCAAATTACCCAAAAATGATTGTCTACATGCCTTGATCCGACTCTGGAACTCCCAGGCCCAAGAATAATTTTGTCTCGATTTTTGTGCCCTCTGCAACCTGCAATGATGACAATCCTTTTCCTTGTAATATGTGCCTACAACCATACAGTCTGCACCCCCTGGTAGTTGGAAGAAACTTGGATTTAAAAGAAAACCAGGCAGACGGATGTTCCAATGGAACAATTAGACGGTTTGGTTATGGAGTTAAAGTTAGAGCATTGGATGTGGGGAGGTCCCGGGGTCAAACCCTGTGGGCTCCCATTTTAGTGCTAAAGTTGTAACCTCTACTAGATTTAGTTGGTGGCTTCTAGATGTGGCAGCTTTCGCCAGATATAGCGGGACCTCCACTAGATTTGGTGGGGTCCTGCCCATATATATTTTTGTATTTTTTGGTTATGAGCCCTCCTTGGGCATTTCATGGGTGCCACGTGTCACCCGTTGATTAGGCCATGTGATACCCGCTGATTGGTCCATATATTCGCTAATGTCGTTGCCCTGTCAATACATACATGACACGTGGTGCTTCCTGGGTGGTGCCACGTGGCATCGCCTGGGGGTGCCACGTGGCACTTTTCTACTGGTCCACATGGACCCTTGAAAATCCCATTGGCAGGTGACACATGGCAGCCTCTAGTGTTTCCATGTGGCATGCTGACATCAGAAGTAGTCATGCTGATGTCACCCTACCATGTCATTTGTTGACATCATGTTGACGTCAACAGTATAGATGATGATGTGGCCCCTGTTGACTTGACCTATTTGACCACAACTTTGACCATGAATATCATCCAAAACCTAACTCTATTTGACGAGTCGTTGGCACCATTAGAAAGCTTGCGACGTGCTCTTCACGAACATGTCGTTTTCACTATGTTTTGGAAACTTTGATTTTTTTCCCTTTCTCTATCTGTTGAAGCCATTCTGAGCATTCTCAATTGCCTCTGTGAGTTTTGAGTTGTTCTTTGCCTTCTCTAGATCCTTTTTGGATCAAATCTAGATTATAAACCTACCAAAAAGTTAACATGTCAATATATTAATATACATAAAAGTTAAACAAAACAATTGAATACATTGAATACAAACACTATTTTAAACACCTCAATTTAATAATTGAAATTGAAATAAATTTATATTGAGTATTGAATTAAATAAATTTGAATAGTAATCATCACTCGAACACAATACAATTAATTTTAAATGTCATAAAAATCTCTCAAATAAAATATAAGAAGTGGAAATGGAGGATCTTTTCGTTGACTTTAGGAAAGCTTTTGACACTATTCCTAAGACCAACCTTTGGAATAGGTTAGAAGAGCAAAGCATTCCCTCGAGGTTGAGAGTTGTTTCGATAAGGTTGTATTAGAATGTTATTTCCAAGTTTAGGAGCATTGAGGTTTGGTCAAAAGAAAGTAACTGCAATATAGGACGTTGATTAAGGTTGGTTGTCATTGATGTCAACCCTTGAAGAAATTCAGGTAGAACAAAAGGTAATATTATTCGGTATGGATAGTACATGTGATGCAATTTCTGGTGGTATGTGGAACGTCACATAACTCCTCACGGTTAGAGAGTTATGGCCTTACGAAGTTGGAGGACCCTCATATGTTGGATTGAAGCCCTAAAATGTTAAATAAGTCAAAGAGATTGAAAAGAAGAAATTATTATTTAAATGATAAAGTAAAGTGACAAAGTCAAGAAGGATTAATTAAATAATAAAGTGAAGTGAAAAAAATCAAAGAAGATTATTTAAATGATAAAGTGAGGTGATGATGCAACCCCCCTCCCCTTCCGGGATTCTGCGACCTCCTGGTCTTTGGATCGTTCCAATAGTTGAGTCGTAATGAATCTTCAGGTTCCTGAATGAAACCAAAACAATTATACACAAACCCCTTTCCTTCCTTTGGCACAGGTCCTGTGATACCCACACCTTTTGTCTCTGTGTGCTTCTCAATTTACGGGCGCTAGCTCCTCTTTACTAGTCCCTCCCTTCATATGTCCTTGGGATATACCCTTGTGCTAATTCATGATTGCGGGCGTGGGCAAGAGTGGTTTCCAACCAACCCTCTTTTCACCCCGCAATCCTTTTCATGCTGACACGTACCCCGTCACTAAAATAGTGGCTGAAATTGCTGCTTGCTTTAGGAATATTATCGTCCGAGCATGTCTTAGCCCCGCAATCCCTTCTTTCCATAAATATCTACTCCTTTAGTGCTGCCTATTATCAATGACTGCTATCAATCTTCGTTCCTCCCTTCTTTCCCCTTTCCACTCATCTCCCCATACCTCCATGATCTATTGACATGTAACTCCCCTTTGGATCAACGGCTCTCATTGACTCCGCCTTTCTGGCATTCAGGAGTTTCAACTCTCAAATCCACTCTCCTCTATATGGGAAGCTCCCAGAGTGGAAGATCTGCTGCCATCTATCTCCTTGGATCTATGACTAGGATCTCCTCCATGAATCTGACCTCTGGGAATATCGATTCTCAACCTCCACAAGATCCTTTTTATAATCTCATCCTTCGCATGTGACCCTAAACGTTGTCCTCACATGACCATGTGGCCTCCTGCTAAATCTCACACACCTCCAATCCCAGAAATGTTATGGGACCATCGATCTCCCCATCTTTACGGTACCCTGGATTGACGGTTTAGATCTATCCTCCCCAAATCTACGGACCAGATCTCTTCGCGATTCCGGACTTCGGGATTTTGAAGTCTCAAACCCAGTTCCTCCCGTATGTTAATCTCTTGGAGTTAATGATCTATGGGCACCTATCCTGTAAATCAACAGCTCTGCTCCCCCTTAGGAATTTTTACCTTTCAACCCAAAACAACCCTCTCCTCGATCAATAGTTGATATCTCCTCCGAGCCTTCGAACTTTTGAGATAAAAAATATCAAATCCTTTTTCTTCTCCTCAAATACATGGAATCCTGCCACATGTCCTCTTAGATCAGACGGCCTAGGATTACTTCGGGTCTTTAACCGGAGTTAACAGATTTGCGCCACATCTCCTCTCCTAGTCCGACAACTCAGATTCACTTCGGGTGATTTGACGGCTCAGAGAAACTTCGGCTCTCCAAACTTCTAAGATATCAAATCTCAATTTGGAGACTTAATACAAACTTCCCAGAGTTCGCGATATAATGTTGCATGTCCATCTCTGCATCGACGACTCTCGTCGTTCCGGGACTCTGGCCTTCGGCAATTTCAAATATCAACAACCACAAGACTCTGGAGTGAATCCTTCCGGAGTCCATGATCTAGTGACACCTGTCCAATCTAGAATCTTTTCGGGTATCCGACGCTTCGCCTCTTTGGCTCCCCAAATTTTTGGCTCTTTGGCGCTTCGGGCTTCGACTATTTCAGTTCTCAAATTGAAACTCCAACATGAATTTCCCCAGAGCTCGCTATCTGGTGACAAGTGTCCCCTCGCAGATCGATGACTCTCAGCTCTTCATTTTTTCGAACTTCGGGTGTTTCAATGTTACACCTCCACCTCCTTTTGGATCTGGTGACCCGTTGACACGTATTCCCTCTGGATCCAATGGTCCATATTTATTCCAACGCTCCGACTCTACGAGCTTCGGGAACTTCAAATTTCAAACTTACCTCCTCCTGAAACTCATGATATTTGACGGCTTAGATTTGCATGGTCAATCAGTGACTGATATTTCACTTCAAGCTTCAATAATCTTAAGTTTCAAACATCGATAGATTCTCTCTCATGTGCATGCAAGCGTTAAGACTCGTGCACCTTCCCCTGATCATATGGTTGTTTATCCTTCATGCTCAGATCCAATGAACGAGATCTATTCTCTCTTCTGTGCTTCCTTCACTCACTAGATGTAGATCTAATCAGTCCAGGTTCTTATCTGCAACAGATCAGATGGTTCTTGTTTCTCCTCCTCCTGAGCTTTAGACTTCTCCCGACTTGGAAAATTTGTCAAGTGTTCCAAAGTTCTCAGCCTTTGAATTTTCTCCTACGAACTCGAATCTTGGGTCTCACTTTTCTCTTGCAACATTATCTCTCCTTTGGGCTTTCAGACTTAGAATAAATCCGACTCCTGCACACTTTTTGCGTTACTCCTCCTAAGCTTATTCTCCTCGAATATTTTTGATCTCCCACACACACCTTGAATTCTCAGGATTTTGTCAAACTCAGAATCTAAAGGATTTCTTGAAGAAGAAATACTTCTCACCCTCTTCGCATTCTTCTACTTGATGCACACCTTGCAGATCTTTTTCCTCACAGAGTATTCAATAACTTTGTTTCTTACTGAACTCGAAATAGAGTTCTTCTGTGCACACTTGCACCAACTCAATGCCCACCTGGAAGAGCTCTACATAGTTCTCAATAACTCCGATTCTCTCTGAAATAAATAAAGATTTCCTCCCATTCACTCCTCTCACTTTCGATGGTGAAGGTTCAACAATATTCCTCCCAAGCTTTCCCTTGAGGTTAAACCTTTGTCAATGCACTCTTTGTGGACTGTGTGCACTCCTTGCACTCGGAAACTCAATGACGAGAAACAATTGAAACTCATGCAATACTTCACCAGTTACGCATTCAAACATGAAATGCATAAAAACATATAAATCATACATACACATAAACACACTGTATGTAGGAAAAAATTATTTTCTATTATATCTGTGTGTCTATACAGATGTTTACAAAAACCAAACTGTAACAGATTCCCAGTTCTCTCAATCTCTCTTTCTCAGAGATATTCTACCTCCTAAGGCCTCTCTACCCAGAACTCTCTATCATTCTCTGCCTATTGAAATCTGATACAATCTCTCCTTACCAAAGAGGGGATCTGCGATCTCTTCCTCTCTCACATAACCTCATCTATTACATTGAATTTTCATAAATGTTTACCTAGACCTGACTACGATCTAGGCCTACTACAAGAAACCCTGTAAAAAATTACAACCACTACATGTACAAAGGCATGGCCCGACATTTACATCCTTACAACATGAAAACCCGTATAGGATTATTTCAAATTTTAAAAAAATGGGAGGTTTAATGCCTCTCCCTTTCTCAATTGTGTGTTTTCATGCTGGCGTGCTCACGCATTCGCTGAGGTGGAGTGATGGTCTTTCATCATACTCCCCTGCTGGGAAAAACATGAGCTCCTTCTCATGAGATCCTCTTCCCCAGTGTTGAAATCCTTCTCGATCCCAAAAATTATTTTTTGGAAATGTCCTCCTGCTCCTCTCCAACTATGTTGTTGTTGCTGTTGCTTCTTCTTCCTGTTCTGTTTATTCCCTAATGCTCGACATGCTCTCTTCTGTTCAGATCCCTTTTGTTGACTTCTTCTTGTGCTGACCTCAACATCAAATTCCTTATCCCTTCAATCACCTCGTCCAACTACTCCAATGGTTGGATCTTTATATGCAATCCTCTCGGCTACAGATCTTCTCCCTTATCAATGGGTAGATCATCTTGATCCCCCATATCATTTTATTCTTCTTTTCTGACCTTAGTTTTCCACCCTGCTACAAACTTCAGTTCTGCAATCTCCTCTTGACTGACCTGCTGCTCAGTCTCCTCCACTGACATGTTGTCTTCCTCTGTTAGCTCCTCTTGCGTTGGTTCAATTCCAACTTCTTCTAGTTGTTCCTCTGGCTGGTATGCTCCCCCATATGCCTCCAACTTGACCTGTCGGATGTGGCTACTTCTCTCTAGGGCTTCTAATTCTTCATGCAACTCAACAAAGTCTATGTTGTATGCTCCCTCTTCTGCTGCAGGCTCCAATGCTGCAGTCATTTCCTGTTCAACTTTCTGGTTGAAAATTTTGAGCAATTCTGTCGAATGCTCTTCTCCTCAATTTCACATGACTGTCTTCTGGCAGCCATCTGCTAGTTCTAGATTGTCCAACCAATCCTCCAACATCCTAAATTCTATCTCCGATTGAGTGAGCATCTTAACTATGTGCTCCTCTTCTTCTTTTCCTCGGGAAGAATTTGATACCTTCTCCTTCATCATGACAATCATTGTTGGTTTTCCTTCCCTTATTGCTGCACTTTCGTCATGTGCACTGGCCTTCACTTGGTTGTTTGGTAGGAATTCTTTGATCCCTCCAATAATCAGAATACTCTTCCAATCTTTCTCTTGGATAGTGCAAGTTTTTAACTTTTCATCATCTTCATTCACATGGTCTACAAGTCCACATGAGTATCCATCTATCATCACTCCTCGCTGACATGAAATCACTTCTGAGCTTCCGATACTTTTATAAAGTCTCATTTTGTTCTCCCTTCCCACATGGCAATTTTGGAATTCTCTACTACCCACTTGGTAGTTTATGAGATCAACTAATCCCATATCGTTGCCCAATTGGCAATCTGAACTTTCGGCACTACTCCCCTTGTAGTATACAAGACCTCCACCCGATCTCTTTCCATTGCCCACCTCGAAACTTGAAAGTCCATTTCTACCCACCTAGAAATTTATGAGATATTCATTTGATCTCTTCTCCTCCTCATCGTTGAGATTTCTCCCAGTCTCTGGTTCACATATGTGAATCAGTTCCTCCTCTGTGTCAATGAGGTTTTCAACATGCCTCAACCACCTTCTCATCAGTCTTCGTTGTTCTCTGGCCAACAATTTATTTAGTGGCCACTTCGCCTTCTTCTTCATGGGCCACTCGTACACCCAATGCACTTTTTCATCCTACTACATTTTAAATGCAAGCTTCTCCATTTGTGATTTTATCTGATTGAACTCCAGATTCATCTCTAGATTGCGTTTCTTCTTGCGGCCTTCTCTTCAACCATGTCCATGTCCTTTAGTATCCATTTCCACGCCTTTCCAACCCTCCTGGCAAGTCTATCGATTACTCTTCATCCACAAACACCTCCATCTTTTGTTACAACTCACCCGACTGTTTAAAATTTTGCTGATGCACCCATGCAACAACCTTCTTACAAAGCATCAGTACTCTTCCCTCCTTTCACCTATTGTCTATAGGAAAATTTATTTTTATGATACCACCTGATGTTATTAGGTCATCTCCTTTCACTATCTCTCCTTTGTCTATTGTTTGTAAGAAAGGCTCGGCTTCTGATTACCTTTGTTGCCTACAGAAATCAATTATGTGCTCTGATATCACATGATGTAGCCCCCCTCCCCTTTTGGGGTTCTGCGACCTCCTGGTCTCTAGATCATTCCAATACTTGATTTGTAACGACTCTTCAGGCTCTTGAATGAACCTAGAACAATTATACACATGCCCCTTTTCTTCCTTTTGCGCAGGTCCTGTGATACCTACACCTTCTATCTCTGCGTGCTCTGGGAACTTCTGAATTTACAGGCGATAGCTCCTCTTTACTAGTCCCTTCCTTCATATGTCCTTGGGTTGTACCCTTGTGCTAATGTGTGATGGTGGGCACGGACAAGAGTGGTTTCCAACCAACCCACTTTTTTCCCCGTAATCCTTCTTGTGCTGACACATACCTTGTCACTAAAATAGTGGTTGAAATTGCGGCCCGCTCAAGGAATATTATCGTCTGAGCATTTCCTCACCCCACAATCCCTTCTGTCCATTGATCTAAATTCCTTTGGCGCTTCCTACGATCAACGACTGCTATCAATATCCGTTTCGCCCTTCTTTCCACTTTCCATGTGTCTCCCTAGACCTCCACAATCTATCAGCACATAACTCCCCTTTGGATCAATGGATCTCGTTGAATCTTCCTTTCTGACCTTCGGTAGTTTCAACTCTCAACTCCACTCTCCTCTATATGGAAAACTTCAAGAGTGGAAGATATGCTACCATCTGTCTCTTTGGATCTATGGCCAGGATATCCTCCGTGAGTCCAGCCTTGGGGAATCTCGATTCTCAACCTTCAAAAGATCCTTCTTCTAAGATCCTACTTTGATTGTGACCCTCAAAATCATCCTCACATGAACACGTGGCCTCCTGCTAAATCTCACACACCTCCAATCCTCGAAATACACTCGGACCGTTGATATCCAGATCTTGACGATACTCTGGATTGACGGTTCAGATTTGTCCCCCCCAAATCTACGGACCAGATCTCTTCGTGATTCCAAACTTTGGGATTTTGAGGTCTCAAACCCAGTTCCTTCTGTATATCAATCTCCTGGACTTAACGATCTATGGGCACATGTCTTGTAAATCAACAACTCTGCTTCCCTTGGGATGTTTGACCTTTCAACCCAGATTAACAGTCCAATGACCCTCTCCTCTATCGACAGTCAATATCTCCTCTGGGCCTCTAGACTTCTGAGATCTCAAATCTCAAATCCTTTTTATTCTCCTCAACTACATGGAATACTACCACATGTCCTCTTAGATCAGACGACCTAGGATTACTTCGAGTCTTTACCCAAAGTTAACAGATTTGTGCCATGTCTCCTCTCCTGGTTCGATGGCTCATATTCACTTCGGGTGATCTGACGGCTTAGAGATACTTCATCTCTCCGGACTTCTGAGATCTCAAATATAAACTTGGAGACTTAATACAAGCTTCCCATAGTTCGTGATATAACACTGCGTGTCCATCTCCGCATAAATGAATCTCATTGTTCCGAGACTCCGGCCTTCGACGATTTCAAATATCAACAACCACAAGTCTCTAAAGTGAATCCTTCTGGAGTCCATGATCTGGTGACACTTTTCCAACCCCATATCAACTAATATCATCCACTTCAGTTGTTCGGGCTTCGTCGATCCCGAATCTCAGAATTCTCCTTTGCATTCTACTAAAGTGATTTTTCCTGGAGTCCAAAATATTTCACCACTTGCCCCCTCTAGATCCAATGGTCTAGAATATCTTTGGGTCTCTGGTGCTTTGTCTCTTTGGATCCTTGAAATTTTGGGTCTTCGTTGCTTCGAGCTTCGGCTATTTCAGTTCTCAAACTGAAACTCCAACATGAATTTCCCCGGAGCTTGTGATCTAGTGACAAGTGTCCCCTCGCATATATATGACTCTTGACTCTTCGGCTATCCAGCCTTCGAGTGTTTCAATGTTACACCTCCGCCTCCTTCTAGATCTGGTGACCCGTTGACACGTATTCCCTCTGGATCCAACGGTCAAGATTTATTCCGATCCTCTGGCTCTCTGCACTTCAGGAACTTCAAATTTCAAACTTACCTCCTCCTGAAACTCACGATATTTGACGACTCATATTCACCTGTTCGATCAATGACTGAGATTTCACTTCGAGCTTTCAGCTCTCTAGGCTTAGGAAATCTCATGTTTCAAACCTCGAGAGAATATCTCTCCTGTGCATGCGAGCGTTAAGACTCGTGCACCTTCCCCTGATCAAACAGATGTAGATCCTTCACGCTCAGATCCAATAGACATGATCCGTTATCTCTTTTGTGCTTCCTTCGCTCACTGGACGTAGATCTAATCGGTCCAGTTTCTCCTCCGCCTGAGCTTTAGACTTCTCCCGACTTGGAAATTTTTTCAAGTGTTCCAAAGTTCTCGACCTTTGAATTTTCTCCTGCGAACCCGACTCTTGGGTCTCACTTCATTCTTGCAATGTTATCTCTCCTTTGGGCTTTTGTACTTACAATAAATCCGACTCCTATTCACTTTTTACGTTACTCCTCCTGAGCTTCTTCTCCTCGAAGATTTTCGATCTCCCACGCACGTTCTCGGGATTTTTTCAAACTCAGAATCTGAAGGATTTCTTGAACAAGAAATACTTCTCACCCTCCTAATGTTCTTATGCTCGATGCACACCTTGCAAATATTTTTTCTCATAGAGTATTCAATAATTTTGTTTCTTACTGAACTCGAAACGGAGTTCTTCTGTGCACAGTTGCACCGGCTCAATTCCCACCTGGTGAAGGTTCAACGATATCCCTCCTGAGATTTCCCTTGAGGTTAAACCTCTATCAACGCACTCTTTGCAGAGTGTGTCCAGTCCTTGCACTCGAAAACTAAAGGATGTGAAACAATTGAAACTCATGCAATACTTCACCAGTTACGCATTCCAACATGAAATGCATAAAAACATATAAAGCATATATACACATAAAAATACTATATGCAGGAAAAAATGCTTTTCTATGATCTCTCTGTGTCTATACAGATGTTTACAAAAACCAGACTGTAACAGAGTCCCAGTTCTCTCAAGCTCTCTCTCTCAAAACTATTCTACCTCCTAACGCCTCTCTAGCCAGACCTCTTTATCATTCTCTGCCTATTGAAATCTAATACAAGATCTCCTTACCAAAGAGGGGCTCTGAGAGCTCGTCCTCTCTCACCTAACCTCATATATTACATTGAAGTTTCATAAATGTTTACCTAGACCTGACTACGATCTGGGCCTACTACAAGCAACCCTTTAAGGAAATCCAACCACTACCTGTACAAAGGCATGGCCCGACATTTACATCCTTACAACATGAAAATCCATATAGGATTATTTCAAAGTTTTTAAAAAAATGGGAGGTTTAATGCCTCTCCCTTTCTCAATTACGTGTTTACATGCTGGTGCATTCACTAAGGTGGAGCGATGCTCTTGTATCAGGTGACAAAGTCAAAGAGTAATATTTAAATGATAAATTAATGGATAAATTTCTAATTATGGAAAGTGGTTAACCCTAAAAATGAGGAAAATGGGTTAAGTGACCTAGAAATGGGTTAAGTGGCCTACAGATGGGTTAAGTGACCCAGAAGATGCTTTTAAGGAAGATATTTGGAGAGTATAAATAAGAGGCACGTCTCTCTCATTTTATATCACACTTGAGCATATTGAATATCTATAGGTGATTGAGGTAACCAAAGTATATCTAAGCTGAATTTCAAAGGGAAGGTGAAGAAAAGAAGGTCGAAATTTAAGGGAGGATAAATTCTTTTGATGATGCCTTCTAAGGTATGTTATTTACAGTTCATCTCACCATTTCACAATAAAAAAAATTCTAGAATGATTCATACCATGAAATTGATAGGCCATTGAGGAAACATATGCAAGTATATGTGGTAAAAATTTAAGACTGTAGGTCGTTGTATTTTTGGAGTTACACTCCATGGAAAATAGTGTTTGTGGCTAGTCCTGAAACTAGTCTAAAACATGTGTTTCGGGTAAAAATGTCATAACTTCTCCATAATAGATCCAAATTCAATAAGAAAAAACGTTTTGGTTAGATTGCATTTTATAGTATTTTGTATAATATTTTTAGATCCATTCAAAAACTATTCCTTGCGAGGCATTCTCTACAAGGTCACTCTCTAGAATAAGGCAACATTCAACAAGGTATGCCATTTTTGCTATAAATCCTTTTCTGAGAGGTTCCAAGTAGTGACACCTAGAGGAATTGCATAAAAGAAACTGAATAACATTGTGTAATATTTTTAGATCTTTATTCATTACAGGTACATAGCTATGACTATTTCAAGATAGGGTTTTTGACTAATCCCAAACTAGTCATGTGAGACTAAATAAAAGTTTGATGAAAATTCTAGTCTCTTGTTATGAAAGTTAAGGAAGGTTTGTACGTATGTGATGATATACACTAGGTCTATTACAGAGTTACAAATCATATTTGGATGATGAAATTGATGAGGGATTTTGGTTAAGGTACATGTTGGGTACATGGTTGAGACAAGTAGTTGATGCGTTTGCAAATACATGAGGTGTATAGTTCATGATGTTGGTACATATTGATGAGTAGTTGACACATGATTCGTACATACTTGGTACATGGTTGGATGCACTTGTTTATGGTGCACGTTGATTACAGGTTTTTTGGTATAGGTTGGTGCATGTTTGTGTTATATTCTTTGCACGAGTAGTAGTGTCTGAGTGCCTGCGCCGGGCGTGCAGGGGGGTAAGAGGGGGGGTGCAGGGGGGCGGAGCCCCCCGTGCGGGGGTTCAGGGGCAGCGCCCCCGAGAAAAAATAAATTGGGCCGACATATTTTCGTCGATTTCGGGCTGACATATTATCGCCGGGCCGACATATTTCCAGGACCACATGATATTAGGTGGTTTTCAGCACATGGTTTTTGCTGATGGTTTTCTATTTCCGGTTAAGGAATTAGGGTTTTGGACTAATCCAGGTCATTGGGTTAGGGTTTTGGATGTCGCTGGCTCCTATATGT
>ML804559.1:135358-150136 GCA_009831015.1 Picea engelmannii | reverse complement strand
TGATTTCAAAAATAACTGAGTGGATTAGCTTGACTGATTGAGTGATACAAGCATAATCGAGGAGATATCAATATTGATTTTCCCAGTTGGTTTCCTCTTTTGTCGTGGGCCTCACTTCATGAAAATTATGAGGTATTCATATACAATCCCAAGAATTCATATCCTAAATATGATATTGTCATCTACGATATTATATCAAATTTACTAAACATTAAGAAAGATAAAAAAAAATCTTTGATTGATTAGTAATAAATCAAAGATCAAGAAAAAGTCAACATTCGTTATTAAGACTTCTTACATTAGACATGTTGACATTATTACATAGGCCTTATTTACTAAGGCTAACATTTATTACATAGAAAACATATATTATTCTACCTACATGATGGATTAGGGAGTTTAGGTCCCTAGCACCTCTGTTGAGATACAATGGGGATCACAATCCTTTGGCCTTCTTTCCCTATCCCTTGGCCATCATAGCCCATTTTCCTTAGGAAACTAGAACTAATGCCTCTAATCTTCTTTTGAAATGCGTTGAAGGTATCTTGAGGAAGGGTTTTGAAAGGTGAGTTTACAAGGCCTCTTCCTTTGTTGAAAACCCTAATATAGATGAGAATTGAGTTCATTAAACCTTTCCTCTTGATAATTATCCAACCGAGTGAAATTTTCCTCAAATTGCAAGAGTTGTAATATGTTATTTTCTAATTATTCCCTCGTGGTGGTGAAGGATTACTGGTTTTTGGCAAGTTCTTTTTCCTGCTCACCCACTTTTTTCCTCCTATACTGACTTTCCTCTTGGATCTTCCTTTTGCAGTCTCTCAACTCTTCCAAATTCTCCCTCTTCAAGACATTTCCCATGGGAAGTTAGTCAAGGTCTATAATGAACCTTCTTTGATTCCATATGATCAATGAACAATAGGGCTATGTCATATCTATTTCATTAACACAGATCTTTTACAAAAATAAAAATGTGTTATATGTTTTGGATGCAACTCTTAGTGCAAAACTTCTCAGCTACTCATCATCAATAGACAAACCATACTGGATTCCCAAATTGAATCATTGCTTCATTCATTTTCTATGGAAAACCAAGACCAATCAATGGAAAAAAAAACAATTATGTTTTCACAATTCCCATTGTGCCAATTAAAACCGAGCAATTAGTCAAATACAATAGCAATTGACATAATACTTTTTTCAAGAAAATAACAACTCTATAATGACATCAAAATATATACAAGTGATTTAGCATTGCGTAGAGATTTTAATGCATGCAGTCACAATCCATACCCATTCACAATATTTATTCCAGGATGATTCAATGCATGGATGTAAGTGTTATTCATCACCATGCATTGATTTAAAGAGGGGTAAATTGGAGATGGATTTGTATTCGATTACTAGAACATAACACTCAATCACAACAATTCATCAATCACAAAGATTTTAAATGCACCATAGACAGACATATTTTACCCTAGAAACCTAATTGGGAAGAAAAATAGGTTCTAATGGAATTTCGTTANTGGATTTGTATTCGATTACTAGAACATAACACTCAATCACAACAATTCATCAATCACAAAGATTTTAAATGCACCATAGACAGACATATTTTACCCTAGAAACCTAATTGGGAAGAAAAATAGGTTCTAATGGAATTTCGTTATGAGGAATTAATTTAAAAAAATGGTGAGTTATGCATAGAAAACCTTATGCATTGTTACTGACTAGATTTTTTTTTTTACAGGTGGATTGAACTCAACAACAATATTTTCTCATGTGTGGCCAGTCACAATGTCTCCCTTGTCCTACGATCTTTGAAATGATTGCCTCTTATTGCTCTCCCCTCTAGAACTTCCCTTAGATTCATTTCCTCTTTGTCTCTACTCTCCTCTCTTCCATTCAATTCCCTTATGATCTATAGCCTTCATTTTTAATGGGCTACTTTGGAAGGCTAGCCATCACAATAGTTTGTTTCAACTTTTAAGTGAATTTTTGGACATTTCCTCAACTTTGCAAAAAATAAAGATGGATTTTTATTACAAAGTTTATAAAGGGTTTTTGGAGAGGACCCAATTTGGATCATCTCATGTTATCAGGTTTTTATTCCTTTATCTTATGAGTTTGGCACTACTTGTTCCTTTCACATGTTGGGATGTGCTTAATGAATATTTGGTTATCTCAAAACCTAGTTTTTCTTTCTTGATGTTCAATATCATTTGAGTATTTTCTTCGTAACATTCTCCCATTGCATTCAATAAGTTTGAGAAGAAATAAAATCTACTATCTATGAAAGAGAAGTATCACCTCTATAAGAATGAAGGAAGATGCTCCTTGAGTTCCCCAAGTACTCCCTTTGACATTAACCTTTTATTAAAAAAAGAAAAAATGATCAACGCATGTATATGGAATGTTAATGTAGGAAACCACATGTCAACATGATACACTTATTTTATAGTGTACCCCACCTATCCAATGTCTTGAAAATTCACATCGAGTGAGACTTTCCTTGTTCAGCGGATCATTAACATTGGTGCTAAACTACAATGACCTTTGTTGGACACCTAGAGGGACCTTCATCTACCAACTAGAGGCAACGGTGTTAGAAATACCTCCCTACTTCCTTTTCATGAACCGTTTCCCAATTAAGGGACCATCTCCCTTGATATTTAGAGTTTGATTCTTCTTGCATGTGTGTTCTTGTTGAAACACATTTTTCATAGAATAAATGAAATGAGGTATATTGTGACGCTAAAGTTGTTTCACAAACTTTATTTTCATATGACGATGCATCAACATGTGCTAGCATATTCGTACATCTTACAATACAAGGTAAGTGAAATATTCAAATGAAGATGTATCATTTATATTGGTGATCATTTACAATGGTTGGTGGACTTTTTAAGTGTCCCCCTATAATATGATTAGGGAGTCACCTAGCCCATCTAGCTCAATCATTACACTCTCATCAAGTAGCAACCAGGTGTGTCCTCCAATAAGGTGACATGTTTCCAAGAGGTGGGAGCATGTATACAATTAGACTCTTTCCTAAGGAATACAAGGGGATTTAACTAATGTTGATTGAGATCATCCTATTCATGAGGATCTTTAGAGACTAGCCAAAGATATTTCCTCAATAACTATGATGATGAAATCCTGCCCATTATTAGTTTAAATATTTCATAACATCTATACTTATATATTATACCTTGTAGTTTCCTCAAACTATATTATATATTATTTTGAACTTATAATTTTTAATTTTATATGTTATTATGCATTGAATTTTTCTTACATGATGTGAGAATTTAATTGTTTTAATCGATCTATATTATAAAGTATTTTGATATTAGCCAACTCACTTTTTTATTTAATAATGCTATCCATCATTTAAATGTACAATCCACTTACTTTATATTAAAGTTTTAAACATTTTTATTTTATTAATTGCGAAATAAATACATTTTTAATGTAGAGTAAAACACTTATTTTGTTATACTCTAGTAAGAGGGATACACATTGGTTGGCAAAAGCTACAAGGTGCACTTACTTTATATAAAAGTTTTAAACATTTTTATTTTATTAATTGCCAAATAAAAATGTAAAATAAAAAAATTATTTTGCTATCCTATAGTAAGAGGGTTACACATTGGTTGGCAAAAGATACAAGATGATGACTCTAGTTACAAAATTGTTTTCCGATGTTTTGTGGATATCATGTCTTTTGTGTTTTGATGACTCCATAGCGAAAGTATGGAAGTCCATTTTTATTAATTTTCTTTTTAGGAAATTTAAAAGATAAATATCATTTAAAATCAATACTTCAAATTTCTAAAAAATAAATCCATAACATTACACCTTCCCAAACTCAAAGGTTGTTAAAAAATTTCAATCAATTTTTCCACCCGTTTTTCCATAGCTAAATTGTGGAGATACAAACGGTCTCGATCAAGAAAAAATGGTATGAATAGACTTGAATTTGTGCCCCCATAAAAGGCCAAAATGCAAATTACTGACTCTTGCATTGCAATTGTATGCTACAGTTGAAATTAAGAAGGAATACATGCAGTTAAGGGGGTTGTTGTAACAATTATGTAAATGAAACGAATACACAACAGAATATAGTCTTTCCGTCTCTAAATTTGTTTCAATCCTTTCAAGGATGCCACTTGTATTTTGTCTTAATTTAATCCTCCACCGAAGGGCATCGCCTGTAACCATGTATCACTAGAGATGAAATTAACCACTAAACTTTTCAGCATAAGAAATGTTCATGGCGTGATAGCCAGGCCGTTGAACTCACCCTGTAGTTCCTGCCCCTGGTTCCGAATTCATATATTCACCATAATACAATGTGGTCAAGAAAAAGTTCCCCGACCTGAAGAGGGAAGAAGCAAAGGAACACAAAAAAATAACACAGAAACGATTTTATTACTTGATTATCAAAATGGTTACAACTGCCTCATTCTTATAGAGGTCTTTGGAAGGATCCCTAAGATCCAAAGATTTCTCGAAGCGGCTGGAGTGTCGGTGGTTAAGTCGGTGATGGAATTGTCTGTAAGGCGGTGGAAGCGCCAGTGGTAGGTAGAAATTAACTTCTTCCAACACTCCCCCATAATTTCTACTACTAATTACATCAATATTTTCAATGCCCAATGCTTCTCCCAAATACTCAAATTGGTCTTGTGTTAAAGCCTTCGTAAATATGTATGCAAGTTGCTCCTTTGATCTGCAATGTCTCCCCCTTAACGAATACATGTCTTGGCTAGGTTTTTATCTGAGTCATGTCATCATCTTCAATTTATATATTCATATGGTTGGGCTTCCTTCAATGTGCTACTTTATTTTACTAGATTCCCCTCATCATTAATCACCTTGGGATTTTACTACTTACCCCTAACCATTACAATGCTCAAGAACCATCACACCAAGTGGTTTCTAGTTGACCAAAAAATTATCTTACTGGTAGTTTTGGCTGACCATGAACCTTGAATGATAGGGAAATTGATTTACACAACACACACTCACTTGGGATTTCTTCACTATGAGTTCCATCCTCAAACATTTTTTGCTTCTTCTTTTGTACATGCATAACATTGATTAATGCTTGAACATTTTCATCTTCCTTTTGCACCTGCAAACAACTGATCATTGATGTCCATATAAAAAGAGATCCATCTACCGAGATACATGGGCACCATGCGTTGTACTCGCCAGCTCTCTAGGTATCATTTTCATGTACATGGTTCATCAATACATGAAAATCTTTTAGTCATAACTTGGTCCCAGCCAACTCACACTCTGAGATTACTTAATCTTACATTCCTCCCCTTAATCGCAGATCTAACTTCTTCGATCACCATCAAACTTAGATACGAGTACACCTACCACCCTCGTACCTACCTAGTGGCTAATTACATAGTTTGATGCCACATCCACTCTATGCATAAGAGGGATACACGCTACATGATTACACTAATCCATGTAGGCCTGACTGAACACGGCTTACTAAACACCTGGGGAATATAGCTTGCCTAGGCCTATGGCTAAGGTTTACAACTTTGGACCAAAAACCTCTAGGGTGTCGGGTACTACCAATCATGCACCCCCTACAACATATATGCATCATTTCATCTCAGGCACAAAAAATCCACATTCTTTACTAAATCCCCAACAAATTACAAACCCATTACATATGGCCATTTACATCTCATCATTAAGCATTGCATAACTTCATCTGGATTCTTCTTTGTTCTTTGCCTCTTCCAACGACAGTCTTTATTCCTTGTCTTTTACCATCCATTTTTTTGGGTCTTCTATCACCCTTTGTCTTCTGCATCACGAGTCTCTCTTTTATTGTTTTACATTGTTTCTTGCATCTGTTTTTCCTTTCAATATACTTTATGGATCTA
The DNA here is from genome assembly GCA_009831015.1 of Picea engelmannii. Lineage (NCBI taxonomy): Eukaryota > Viridiplantae > Streptophyta > Pinopsida > Pinales > Pinaceae > Picea > Picea engelmannii. The sequence goes on along the minus strand of ML804559.1, from coordinate 144,221 downwards.
TGTTTCTTGTTGGAGTTGATCAATATCCAACAAGACACCTATGATAATGGATTGGCAAACTTAATTGACACACCACTTGACATGATTTTACATCACTTTAACATTTGATTTGGACTCAACTTTTGACTAGCTTAACAAACAAACTCTCACTTTAACTTTTTACTAGCACTCATTTTGACTTAATGACTTTACATTTCAAGACTTATTTTCACACATTTACATTTCAAGAGTCCTAAGGATGATTTTAGGGGATAAATTTTGCTCATGGGCTAATTTTCCATGGTATTTCCAAAAACGAGAATTACTATTTTAAAAATAATTAGCCCAAATTAGATGGGATAAAATTATTTTTCCTTAAAAATCACCAAAATTTTATAAAAACTTTATAAAATACTTAGAAATTTGAATATTTTTACAAAAATATAGCCAAACATTTATAGTTGACATATGAAGGATTAGTAAGATTCACCAAGGTTTCTACATTTTTAAATAAATTTCCATCATTTTTTCACAAAACTTTTAGACTCATTCACTTGACCTTGACCTCTCACTTGAACTTGACTCTCACCTTTTACAAATTGACTCAATTTTCTCTAAGACTGAACCCCACATGACCATTCCAATCACTTTCAACAATGCATTGCAAGCACTTTCAACAATGCACTCCACTTGAGCCATATTACAATTACAAAATGAAGTTCTCACCTTAAGGAAGACATTTACACTACTTGACTCAACTCGACCCACATGAACACATTTATCACAACAATGCCTCTTCATATCTCTACATGTGCCAAGTTAGCACAAGCCTTAACACCAGTAGCGAAAGTAAATTCATTATCGATCTCTTTAACAAAGATATACAAATTTGAAAATGGACTCTACATGAGAAACAAATACAACCCCAGTCAAAACAAAGCTCAAAGAATCCTATGTGGAAATAGACAAAATTTTACAGAGTTGGGTGAGAACGTCACTCCAACGATCAATCTCCACCTTGGCCCTTAATCCCGAGAGAATTCTTTTTTAATCTGCCACTCTATCTCCATTCAACCGTAGCAACTACAACACTCGGCTGAATTTCCTCGACTCCAAATCTGCAAGCTAAGTCATCATCGTTCACTTCTAGCTCCATTCACTTCGCGCCCCTTTTTCGTCATATTTTTTTTGAGTCAGAACCCTACAAACCGTTGTAATGGCTCCCGCGCACGGACCTTGCCGTCTTTCTATTCGCCGGGCCACATTCCGACATCATTCCATTCGACATACATGCTCACTCTGTTGCAATACAGACGCCCAACGGATATTCACAACCCAACTTTAGCACTACACAAAATCTTTTCTCAGCGACGAAGACTCTCTTCTAAGGATCTTGGGCCCTCCCGTAAGGGAGTGAGGCCCAGACCCAAGAAGCAAAGGAACACAGAAACGATTTTATTGCTTGATTATCGAAATGGTTACAGCTGCCTCGTTCCTATAGAGGCATAGAGGTCTTTGGAAGGATCCTGAAGATCCAGAGATTTCTGGAAGCAGCTGAAATGTTGGTGGTTAAGTTGGTGATGAAATTGTCTGGAAGGCACTGGAAGCGCCGGTGATAGTTAAAAATTAACTTCTTCCAACATGACCATTCTAGCCAACCTGCAGGATCGACCACATCGATATATGGACTCAATATAAACTGTGCCACTGTTTCCATGGCCTCCCCAAGAATGTTTGGAAAGAGATTTTTCCCGGAGTCAGATCGGGCGCAGCAGATAAGTTATAATTTTGAATAGAGATTCCAATGTTTTGATGTTGATCATCTCTTCCTTGAGCCGTGAAACAATTGATTTGAATATCCATAGGTTTTCTGGCGAGGAGATTGCAGTTTTGATTCTTGAAACATCGTCGCAGCGTTGCAAAAGATACAATCAACTGTGCCGTAAATATAGCATTCCTGGTAGAATTGTCGAAGGGAGTGTGCGTAAAGAGTGTCTTGGTAGCCTTTGAAGCTGCAGCAGTAGAATGTTGATAGATCCGACACAACTCGGAGGGAAACAGCCTGATGCCTTGTTCTCGAAAGTGATATCCCGAGCGAGAAATCCTTGCCCAATTACAGCTGTAATCATAATTATTTTCAGTATGAGAGCGAAAAGAAAAGAAAGATCCAGCGAACTTGCAATTCATGGAAACAAAATCAGAATGACCTTCCACAGATCTCTTATACCCATGCTAATTTCAAATTCAAAATTGGATTACCAAGGTCATACGACGAGGCCTTCACGGACAAAAGAAAAATAACAAATTAACCACAGAAAGGAATGAGCAACCCAACTTACCGACTGTTGCAGAGTGGTAAGTAGTCCATCCGTCCACAAAGCTTCTATTACCTCTGATCACAGTGGCGTTTATGCCATCTCCCACCAACATAATATTTGTTTTGTATTTGGGCACCTCAACGTATTCCTGGTAGACTTCCTCTGTGACATGTATGGCATCTTTTCCGACTCCCGCAGATGCTCACTAGCTGCATCTTTTCCGAATCCCGCAGATGCTCACTAGTTGTCACAGGCAGAAGCAAGGAGATATTAAAATTTAAAAACATAACAACTGAACTGATCTAAATTAAGTATTGATAACTGGCGTATCAGTGCAGCTGAGATGAGAAACCAAACGTTGAGAAACGAAACGCCATTGAACCATCGACCTACGCGTTGATCTTCACCCATCATAGACACTACCTAACAAAACTAACAACTTGCAAAGCGTCTGTAGTCATTTGTCTGCCTAGGCTTCAACATTTGCACGAAAATAATAGTTCTGCAAATTCTGTGAAAGCCTAATAACCTCGCTCCATTCAATTTCAAATAAAACCTGCCTTCTTACCAACTTCAAATTTCAAGCCCGCCTATTTTTGGAGTTCAAATTTCAAATCCTATGCATTAATGGAATCCATTGGCGCATGGCATGGCAGATGGATGGTTCACTATGCCATGCATTACCTCCGTCGCCCGACACATTGGATGCTCGGAAATGCGAGTCGGGTGTTTACATCAGCAGGACGTCATTGTAGAAGGAACGGTTGCGGAATCCGACCACCGAGAACCGGAAAAATGACTCACGGTAACGGCGGTATGGGTTACGGCGTCTGGACGAGTGGAGTTGCCGGATTAATGTGTCTGCCCATCCGAGGATGTACCGTCGGAATCAGTTATCTGTGCGAATCGGAAAAGGTACAATTCGTTTGGCGTTTAGACTACGCCTTAAAATAGTTCATTTTGAAATTCTCGTAGATGCACGGCGTCACTGCAGACGTCATGATTCGATGCCATGGCTTATAATGTGAAGATGAATCACAGTTTTCTTTGTTCTGTCTAGATGCAATGTGCTTCATCGGGTTAGCGCGACGTGCATGCACTTCATTAATGGCTACAAATACACACCCATCTATCAGAATTTCCAAATTCGTTCATCAACTCTGAATATCTGGTTCTCCTAAAAGATCAAGACGAAACAAACGAGCGCGGGTTGAAAGACCTTCCTTGACTGTGCAAAGCCCTTTTTGATACCCTCTATAATATTTTGCAAAGTATATGCTACATGTTGTGTTAGCAATTTTATTAAAGCACAGATATATATACATATTCTAGCACACCTATATACATATTCTATCACATCATTTATCATTCACTAAAAACACAAGTCATTTCATAACCTTCTTTAATTTATCATGCAAACAAAAATAAATCTAAATTGCAATCCATTTACCTTTGAGTACATGCAAAGCATAGATATGGTAATGGGAATATGTGGAAGATAAAATTTAATATTATATTGGTAGACTTTAGGGTTTAGTTCTAGGTCAAAAGAGTGGAAAAAGATRTTGTTTCTTGAAATCATTAATGGATTCATGAACTAGTTGTTGTTCTYGTTCGTCCATGYATCCCTCATATACTTGATCACCACTAACATTGTGTTCTCTATGGAGTGATTCTTCTGTAATCTGTTCCCTATATGGTTGGTTTTCTTCTTTATATTCTTAATTTTCAATGAGATGTTCCATTTTCCCCTTATGTTCTTGATCTTCATCCAATGTTAAGGTGGAAACATCTTCCCCATGAGTTGAACTTATAGATTATTTTCTTTCTTATATACATATTCTTGTTTATTTTCACCTTATTTTCTTGGAAACACATTATGGGTGGAAWCATCTTCCCCATGAAAGTAAGGGAATTATTTTCTTGCTTATTTTGAGCCCCCAAATCTAATAAAGGATTTACTTGAAACACATGGAACACATTCCATTTCTCTTTKTCTTTCATAGAAAACCTCAATCCAATATTCTAAGCATACCATCCTTTCTTCTTTAATATAGTATTATGAGGTTAGATCTTCAATGTGTTTCTCAGGTGACTTTTCTTCAAGGGAATCATAAGAAGAATCTTCATCCATGGAATTATAAGTTTTCTCTCAAATATCATGATTCTCAAAGGTATTAATAACTTTATACCTTTTATATTCTTGCACAGTGACCACATAGTCTTTAAAAACATCCTCAAAATCTTGATGATTAGGACCCCAACACTTCAATAAGATTCTTAAAAAAATGAGCACAAGAATATATTGTCTTAGGATTACTAATATATGACTTAGAAAAGATTTTTCCTTCATCTCCAAAGAGAATACAAACAACTTAATAAGGACATCCTCAAGAGATACATCAAGATTTAGAACATACTCCAAAAATAAAACAATGTGTTGAATGGCATGAGATTCAAGACCATCAAACTTAGGAATATTTTCTACCCATTTTTGAGTAAAATTATTAGGATATCCACTAATTCCTTCTAGATCAAAACAAGGATAAAACTCACAAAAATCCCAAGTTGTCATTTTTCCAATAACTTAAATTTGAAAATAAAATGTATCAAGAGTGGAGTCGCCGAGGTGAATGCCCAAATGTCGGTACAATTTTGCTTTCTTCACCATACAAGAAACAAGCCTCTAAAATCTCTTCTAGGGAAATGGGATTCCCCTCCTCAATCAAGTCGTCGGATGAGTAAAACTAATAAAACCTTTGATTCCTCTAAAATGTCTTAGGGAAATGGGATTCCCCCCTCAATGGAGTCTCCAAATGAGTAAAACTAATAGAACCTTCAAATCCCGCTCATATTTTTTTTAATACAAACTTCTAATAGCCAAGGAATGGATTTTGTCCCCAACAATGATGCCAAAATGTTACCTCTCAAACTCTCACTAGGTGAAGAAAGTGCTAACCAAAAATTGCAAGAGACTAAAGGAACTATCATGTAAGCCACCTAATGTCACCTCAATGGCCTTGCCCCACACTTCAGACTAAGGAAAGAAATTTACATAGCCTAGGGGGGAACCCTACATGTCAATCCAAGCTAATTCCTTATAGATGGGAGTATCGCTTAACTTGAATTGATTATTAAAAATAACCCAAGAAATACTCTTTTATGGAAAAAATGTGGTAATAAAGTGGAGTGCAAGATGGTTTACTTGATCAATATAAAAGTACCACCAAATGTGTGATCGCCAACAACCATAACAAATAAATGATGAATTGACCAAAGCAAGTACTCAAAGTTTTTGCCACAAAGTTTAGTTTGGTTATCCAAATTGTAAGTTATGTGATGAAAGCATGAAATTTAACCATCAAACTCATATGATGATGTCGCATTAAACAAAATTTTTTCAGTTAAAGTGATTGCTCATATGTGTTAATCTAAAGACATTTAAAGGTATTTATGACCTTCACATCATTAAGTGAAGTAGAAATTGAAACTATCTATACCAAGTGTTGGAGCATTGATTCAAACTGTATACTTAAAATTCCAAGGTTATAGTCGATGAACATATTAGACAATATTAAATGACATCATAATTGTTGTGAACTATTCATTACAAATAAATATGCAAAATCCAATCTAGACTTTTAAGAAGCAATCCATAACATAGCTACTGCAAGTTCACCATGCTATTTTGTACCAGTTATGATTACTGTGTAGGTTTATTCCTTGAGTATGATTTTCATAGATATCAATCAAAATAGTAAGTCACAATGTTGTTGGACTCAAATGTTGTCATGAGAATTAGTGTTAAATGGCATGAAGTTCTATCTAGAACCCATGGACAACAATTCAAAATTAGGTTGAGTTCAATCAAATATATAGTAGTATCTAAATAACATTAACCATGAGATTTTAAAACATGTGATGACAAGACATAGTGAATCCAATGAGCAAAAATATAGATCAAAAGATTATATGAGGCTCCAATCCAGTGATCTAGAAGCTTATGCTTGCAGAAGGGCTCTAAAACATGTTTTGTTATCATCCTATTAACCATTAACAATGATCAAAATAGCATACAGGAAAAAAATGATTCATCTAGTACACTTTCCAGCGAATCAAACAAAATAGCACACCGGAAAAACATAATTCATCTAACACACTTTCCAACAAGTCGTTCTAGTTTTTTAGGCAGAGATTCACTATTAATTATCCTAAGATTATAAACAAGATGGGAAAAAGCAAATAAATGTAATGAAATGAGTCAAACATTAGATTTGATCGATGTCAAGTGATTACTAGTGTCATTAAAATAATTAAAAAAACATATAAATTCATCAAAGTCCATTCATGAGATCAAATTTATCATGCCGAGATAAATGCTTGAAAATAAATTCAGCCCTTTAGAAAGAAATTCATAGGTGGAATGTGCAATTTATCAAATTATCAGTGCAATGTTTAGGTTTTAATGAAATTTCATTAGATCTATGGAATAATCATGAGTTAAACCAATATATTTCAACAAGAGTGCAAGTTGACCTAGATCAAACATATTTTCTTTGAGAAATTACCTACATATCAACATTTCTAATACATTCAGATTTAACATGAAAACCTTAGACTTGTTATCATTTAGGTATAATTGGTTAGTTCTATGTGAGAATTAAAACATGGAAGAAAGTGTTAGATCCAAATATAAAATTGCAAATTCATTTTAAGAAAAACTCTTTATGAGTGCGACCTACATTAAATTACCAATTTCATTGCAAAATATGGAAGATTGTTAGCACACAAAAACTTGGAAGGAGCAACCTAGATCAACAAATGAAAACTATCAAACCCTAAGTTGCTTATAAACTAAAATATTTAAAAGGGAAATTTAAGTGATATGACTATAAAGAGAAAGAAAAACATAGTGCTTACTATTGGGTTATGGGGTCTAGTATACTCTTGAGTACTTTTTTTCTTACCTTTGAGTACTTTTCCTCTTACCTTTGTTGTTTGAATTCCCCAAGCATCTTGGAAGATTGTTGGTGAACATCGAACTAAACAATTTGAACTATGTAAGAATTAGAGGGAGGTTAATCCTAAAGGACTTAACCTGAGTATTACAAACATTAATTTGTAAACAAAACCTAGCGTAAGGAGGTAAAACGCTATGATATTCACCCCCAATACAATATTATTAACTTAGAAAATTCACAAGTAAATGAAATAGAAAATTTATCATACTTCACTTGCATTCTTTTCTTTGCAATAATTCCTTCCTCAATTAATACTTGCAATATCAAACCCTTCTTTGATTACCCTAGAACATTTTTACTCAAGAAGATAGCAAGTTACTACACCAAAATTATGAGAAAATAGGTCTTCCAATCTATTTCCAACCATGACAAATGAGAGAGGCATCCTCCTTATATAGATAAAGTGCTCCAAATACCATACAATGAATTCCATGATCTAAAATAATGCATTTTTCTCAAATTAAACCATGAGCCTAATACCATGTTCCCAAGTGAAAACCACAGGACAATACCATAGGTGGTTACAACAAATACTCAAATGTAGGGGCACCCTCTTTAAAATGTGAAAATTCTAACAAATAGATACACATATTATCCATAAGAGAATGGTAACAAGTTCTCTCTCCTCAAATTATGTCAACAACCTTTCCAAAACATGTGTTAAGTCAAAGGAGGCCCCAGAACAAGGGAACCCCATAACGAACCCAAAAAAACATGGAATAAATCATGCACACGTGTGATAAATGAGTGGATAATGGGGTGTTCCCTTCTAGAATGGTCTACAAACCACACATGTGAGTCTAGGAGAGAGAAAGTGCACTTGGGAGAATATTTCATACACATGCCAAGTAAAAATCATCTCCAAATGTCTAGAAATCCCTCACGTGTGAAAAAGGGTTAAAAAGGGGGTGTTCTCCACATGTTTTCTAGGATCACCACCACAACTATCTCATGTATGGTCCACATGATGATAACTGTACAAATGATGATGTGGAATCCTCTATGATGATGTGGCATCCCTATCATTGCCCAATACACTGATATGTATCCCAATCCAGTACATGTGTCTCAAGAAAAATGGCACAGATTCTGATGTAGGTAGGTATGATTGTATACAAGTACATATATCCCAATTAAGGTATGCAAATCCCAAGGCAATGTCTCAGATATCGAGATATAGTGCACATATGCTAATGTGGGGTGTCCACCTATAATGATGAATCAAGTCTCAACATAAGTGATTAGGCAATGCACATTAATTAATCCCTTCTAACACCTTCACAACATAAGTTAATTTTATAATTTTCTTATGTTTACCATGGTGGGACAACCTTACCCTTATTACGTATGACAAATCCTAGGATAAGAGGTGTTTCCTAAACCACTTGGTTAGAGATGGGTAAAAATGATGGATATTTTATGGAAAGGGAAAGCGAACTTTATGTTTTGACCTCCAAATTCATATGTGATGATGTAGAAGGTCTTTTAACTAGTCCAACTAGTTTTCAAGAGAAAGAAATCTTCATAATTTGTACATGCAAACCT
>ML804559.1:59401-133728 GCA_009831015.1 Picea engelmannii | reverse complement strand
GAATGGAGATAGAGTGGCAGATTAAAAAAGAATTCTCTCGGGATTAAGGGCCAAGGTGGAGATTGATCGTTGGAGTGACGTTCTCACCCAACTCTGTAAAATTTTGTCTATTTCCACATAGGATTCTTTGAGCTTTGTTTTGATTGGGGTTGTATTTGTTTCTCATGTAGAGTCCATCTTCAAATTTGTATATGGTTGTTAAAGAGACCGATAATGAATTTACTTTGGTTCTCGATTGCAGGGGCGCGGACTGCAGCAGCCGATCAGTCCCTTTGCTTTCTTGGCATCCAGGGCCACGGATCGGAGTTTTCAAAGCCAGCGTTTCACCTGTGTTTCCCAAGTTTTTTGCATACGTTTTGGAGCAGTGCTCTGCCTCTGCGACTTGCTTCGTCTTTTTGTTTGTTGGAGGTCGCCGCCCTGCTACGATGGCCCCAGATTCGTTTGCCGAAATGGAAAAAGATCCTTTGGAAGCATTCAAAGCGTTAGTCAGCTCAGCAGGACCTAAATCCAAGCCTTCTCTTTCGTCTAAGTTTGTTAAGAAGATGGAGGAGATCCCTCCTCTGGAGCTATCCCCAAAGGGGCCTTGCAATCTTGCCCTCCTTCTAGCAGAAAAGGCCCTCATCGGAAAGTTTACGGGGTTATGGCCCAGCCCCAAAATGGTGGAGGCATGGATGGATGATCGTTGGAAGTCGCTGATACAGGAAAACGTTTCTCTGTGCGCAGTAAGCAGGGGTTTTTTTGTCTTCAGTTTCTCGAGGGCAGAGGACCGTGACCTAGTTTTCAGATCTGGACCCTATTTCATGGGGTCGAGAGGGCTGTTCTTGGCTCCGTGGACTCTTGACTTTAATCCCGGAGCCGAGATCACCGCAACCCCTGTTTGGGTTAGGCTGCCTCATCTCCCCTTGCATCTCTGGGAGAAAAACTCTCTGGAGGACATTGGAAATAAGCTTGGGCGCTTCCTGGATAGTGTGGAGCCGAAAGGGGATCAGTTTACCTGCGCTCATATTTGTGTTGAGGTTAACCTCGAGAAAGGTCTCCCGGAAGCCATTAATCTCTCCCTGGGGGAATGGTGCCATATCCAAGAGCTGGATTACGAGCAGAATCCTTTTAAGTGCCTCCGGTGCCATGCCTACGGTCATTTCGCAAAAAGCTGCCCCAAAGCCTCTAAGGAGTCGGGACCAGTCAAAGAAGATGATTTTCAACCAGTAACTAACCGACGAAGGCAGCCAAGGCGAAAGGATCCACTACCCCATGCTTCGAAGGCCACTCATTCAGCAGAGGCAACTCTAGAAAATAAAAACAGCTTTGATGCGCTGAAGGAAGATGAAGCCCAAGAACCAAAAGAAACAACAGTTAAGGAAGACCCTCCGGCAGACGGAAGCCTTCCGGATTCCACCCCCCCAGAATCAGTAGTAGCGAGAGAAATTCGGGCTTCAGATCCGGAACCCTCTGCCCTGGCAGGTCTGGTTGTTTCAGTCCCATCTAGCGGCTCTCTGGAAACTTCTGAACCTGAAGGCAATTCAGTTCTGTCTCCACCCCTTACCCGGGGGCGAAGGACCAACAAAGCGCGCAGAGAAAAGGAGGCGGCCTCCAACATTTCTTTAGGTTCTCATAAAAAGTTGGATCCCTACTTTAAGGGGAAAATTTCATCCCCCTCGGTTTAATGCTTTGCTTCTGTCTACTACTGTGCTCATAGTTTGTGAGAATTTACTCATGTATGCATTTTTTGTCATTTTCTCGAATTAGCTCAAGAAGCAGATGGGATTGGTCCCCCAAGACATTCACAAGAAGGTTGGCAGCACTGTTATAGGTCACCAACCTTCTTCAGATTTGTAACTTTCTGATTCTGGCTTGCCAGAATGCCACTTAATGCAACATAACCGTTCTCGTCAAAAAAAAAAGGCTTGTGCTAACTTGGCAGATGTAGAGATATGAAGAGGCATTGTTGTGTTAAATGAGTTCATGTGGGTCTCATCTTCCCAAGGGAGAGTTGAGTCAAGTGGTGTAAATGTCTTCCCTAAGGTGAGAACTTCATTTTGTAATTGTAATATGGCTCAAGTGGAGTGCATTGTTGAAAGTGCTTGAAATGCATTGTTGAGAGTGATTCGAATGGTCATGTGGGGTTTAGTCTTAGAGAAAATTGAGTCAACTTGTAAAAGGTGAGAGTCAAGTTCAAGTGAGAGGTCAAGGTCAAGTGAATGAGTCTAAAATCTTTGTGAAAAGAGGATGGAAATTTATTTAAAAATGTAGAAACCTTGGGGAATCTTACTAATCCTTCATATGTCAACTATAAATGTTTGGCGATATTTTTGTAAAAATATTCAAATTTCTAAGTATTTTATAGAGTTTTTATAAAATTATGGTGATTTTTAAGGTAAAATAATTTTATCCCATCTAATTTGGGCGAATCATTTTTAAAATAGTGATTCTCGTTTTTGGAAAAACCATGGAAAATTAGCCCATGAGCAAAATTTAGCCCCTAAAATCATCCCTAGGACTCTTGAAATGTAAATGTGTGAAAATAAGTCTTGAAATGTAAAGTCATTAATCTCAATAAGAGTCAAAATGAGTGCTAGTAAAAAGTTAAAGTGAGAGTTTGTTTGTTAAGCTAGTCAAAAGTTGAGTCCAAATCAAATGTTAAAGTGATGTAAAATCATGTCAAGTGGTGTGTCAATTAAGTTTGCCAATCCATTATCATGGGTGTCTTGTTGGATATTGATCAACTCCAACAAGAAACATAGATCCATAAAGTATATTGAAAGGAAAAACAAGATGCAAGAAACAGTGTAAAACAATAAAAGAAAGACTCGTGATGCAGAAGACAAAGGGTGATAGAAGACAAAAAAAAATGGATGGTAAAAGACAAGGAATAAAGACTCTCGTTGGAAGAGGTAAACAACAAAGAAGAATCGAGATGAAGTTATGCAATGCTTAATGATGAGATGTAATTGGCCATATGTAATGGGTTTGTAATTTGTTGGGCATTTAGTAAAGAATGTGGAATTTTTGTGCCTGAGATGAAATGATGCATATATATTGTAGGGGGTGCATGATTGGTAGTACCCGACACCCTAGAGGTTTTTGGTCCAAAGTTGTAAAGCTTAGCCATAGGCCTAGGCAAGCTATATCCCCCAGGTGTTTAGTAAGCCATGTTCAGTCAGGACTACATGGATTAGTGTAATCATGTAGCATGTATCCCTCTTATGCATAGAGTGGATGTGGCATCAAGCTGTGGAATTAACCACTAGGTAGGTACGAGGGTGGTAGGTGTACTCGTATCTAAGTTTGATGGTGATCGAAGAAGTTAGATCTTCGATTAAGGGGAGGAATATAAGATTAAGTAATCTCAGAGTGTGAGTTGGTTGGGACCAAGTTATGACTAAAATATTTTAATGTATTGATGAACCATGTACATGAAAAGGATACCTAGAGAGCTGGCGAGTACAACGCATGGTACCCATGTATCTTAGTAGATGGATCTCTTTTTATATGGACATCAATGATCAGTTGTTTGCAGGTGCAAAAGGAAGGTGCAAATGTTCAAGCATAAATCAATGTTATGCATGTACAAAAGAAGAAGCAAAAAATGTTTGAGGATGAAACTCATAGTGAAGAAATCCCAAGTGAGTGTGTGTTGTGTAAATCAATTTCCCCATCATTCAAGGTTCATGGTCAGCCAAAACCACCAGTAAGAAAATTTTGTGGTCAACTAGAAACCACTTGGTGTGATGGTTCTTGAGCATTGTAATGGTTAGGGGTAAGCAGTAAAATCCCAAGTTGATTTATGATGAGGGGAATCTAGTAAAATAAAGTAGCACATTGAAGGAAGCCCAACCATATGAAGATATAAACTAAAGATGATGACATGACTCAGATAAAGACCTAGCCAAGACATGTATTCGTTAAGGAGGAGACATTGCAGATCAAAGGAGCAACTTGCATACATATTTACAAAGGATTTAGCACAAGACCAATTTGAGTATTTGGGAGAAGCATTGGCATTGAAAATATTGATGTAATTAGTAGTAGAAATTATGGGGGAGTGTTGGAAGAAGTTAATTTCTACCTACCACCGGCGCTTCTACCGCCTTTCAGACAATTCCATCACTGAATTAACCACCGACACTCCATCCTCTTCGAGAAATCTCTGGATCTTAGGGATCCTTCCAAAGACCTCTATAAGAACGAGGCAGTTGTAACCATTTCGATGATCAAGTAATAAAATCGTTTCTGTGTTATTTTTTTGTGTTCCTTTGCTTCTTCCCTCTTCAAGTCGGGGAACTTTTCCTTGACCACGTTGTATTATGGTGAATATATGAATTCGAGACCAGGGCTAGGAACTGCAGCATGAGTTCAATGGCCTGGCTATCATGCCATGAACATATCTTATGATGAAAATTTTAGTGGTTAATTTCATCTCTAGTGATGCATGGTTACAGGCGATGCCCTTCGATGCAGGATTAAATTAAGACAAAAGAAAAGTGGCATCCATGAAAGGATTGAAACAAATTTAGAGAGGGAAAGACTATACTCTGTTGTGTATTCGTTTCATTTACATAATTGTTACAACAACCCCCTTAACTGCATGTATTCCTTCTTAATTTCAACTGTAGCATACAATTGCAATGCAAGAGTCAGTAATTTGCATTCTAGCCTTTTATGGGGGCACAAATTCAATTCTATTCATACAATTTTTTCTTGATCGAGACCGTTTGTATCTCCACAATCTAGCTATGGAAAAATTGGTGGAAAACCTTAAAAATTGATTGAAATTTTTTAATAACCTTTAAGTTTGGGAAGGTGTAATGTTATGGATTTATTTCCGTAGAAATTTTAAGTATTGACTTTAAATGATATTTATCTTTTAAATTTCCTAAAAAGAAAATTAATAAAAATCCTTATCATAAATATTCAATTTCCTTACAGGTTGATTCAATAGGCAGTGATTGCATTCCTCCCACCTAGTAATCCTCATCCCAAAAATTGCAGCAAGACTAGTTTAGCCAGTCGGACATCCTCCTAGCAGTGTGAAAAATCCAAAATGCCAATCTTACAAAAGAAAAAGTTCCTTTGGATGCGAAGTGGGGTTATGATATCAAAATAAACCATAAAGAGTGTAGGGGAAAAAAGGAATCTAATCGGTTTGAAACTAAGTGCATAATTCTTTAACTGCAACATCCCTAAATTCTATAGAAGAGTACTAAGCATAAATGCATTAAATCCCGATTTGGCTTAATAAAAAAGAGAGTTTGGGACTCAGATGGATCAGTGGCCTAAAACCCCGAAAACACCCATAAAAATGGACTTCCATACTTTCGCTATAGAGTCATCAAAACACAAAAGACATGATATCCACAAAACGTCGGGAAATAATTTTGTAACTAGAGTCATCACCTTGTATCTTTTGCCAACCAATGTGTAACCCTCTTACTATAGGATAGCAAAATAATTTTTTTATTTTACATTTTTATTTGGCAATTAATAAAATAAAAATGTTTAAAACTTTTATATAAAGCAAGTGCACCTTGTAGCTTTTGCCAACCAATGTGTATCCCTCTTACTAGAGTATAACAAAATAAGTGTTTTATTATACATTAAAAATGTATTTATTTTGCAATTAATAAAATAAAAATGTTTAAAACTTTAAAAAATGTATTTATTTCGCAATTAATAAAATAAAAATGTTTAAAACTTTAATATAAAGTAAGTGGATTGTACATTTAAATGATGGATAGCATTATTAAATAAAAAAGTGAGTTGGCTAATATCAAAATACTTTATAACATAGATCGATTAAAACAATTAAATTCTCACATCATGTAAGAAAAATTCAATGCATAATAACATATAAAATTAAAAATTATAAGTTTAAAATAATATATAATATAGTTTGAGGAAACTACAAGGTATAATATATAAGTATAGATGTTATAAAATATTTAAACTAATAATGGGTGGGAGCTCATCATCATAGTTATTGAGGAAATATCTTTGGCTAGTCTCTAAAGATCCTCATCAATAGGATGATCTCAACCAACAATAGTAAAATTCCCTTTTCTTGTATTCCTTAGGAAAGAGTCTAATTGTATACATTCTCCCACCTCTTGGAAACATGTCAGCTTATTGGACAACACACCTGGTTGCCACTTGATGAGAGTGTAATGATTGAGCTAGATGGGCTAGGTGAATCCCTAATCATATTATAGGGGGACACTTAAAAAGTCCACCAACCATTGTAAATGATCACCAATATAAATAAATGATACATCTTCATTTGAATATTTCACTTACCTTGTATTGTAAGATGTATGAATATGCTAGCACATGTTGATGCATCGTCATACGAAAATAAAGTTTTTGAAATAACTTTAGCGTCACAATATATCTCATTTCATTTATTCTATGAAAAATGTGTTTCAACAAGAACACACATGCAAGAAGAATCAAACTCTAAATATCAAGGGAGATGGTCCCTTAATTGGGAAACAGTTCATGAAAAGGAAGTAGGGAGGTATTTCTAACACCGTTGCCTCTAGTTGGTAGATGACGGTCCATCTAGGTGTCCAACAAAGGTCATTGTAGTTTAGCACCAATGTTAATGATCCGCTGAACAAAGAAAGTCTCACTTGATGTAAATTGTCAAGACATTGGATAGGTGGGGTACACTATAAAAGAAGTGTATCATGTTGACATGTGGTTTCCTCCATTAACATTCCATATACATTTGTTGATCATTTTTTATGATTTTAGGAAAAGGTTAATGTCGAAGGGAGTACTTGGGGAACTCAAGGAACATCTTCCTTCATTCTTATAGAGGTGATACTTCTCTTTCATAGATAGTAGATTTTATTTCTTCTCAAACTTATTGAATGCAATGGGAGAATGTTATGAAGAAAATACTCAAATTATATTGCACATCAAGAAAGAAAAACTAGGTTTTGAGATAACCAAATATTCATTAAGCACATCCCTACATGTGAAAGGAAAAAGTAGTGTCAGGCTCATAAGATAAAGGAATAAAAACCTGATAACATGAGATGATCCAAATTGGGTCCTCTCCAAAAACCCTTTATAAACTTTGTAATAAAAATTCATTTTTATTGTTTGCAAAGTTGAGGAAATGTCCAAAAATTCACTTAAAAGTTGAAACAAACTATTGTGATGGCTAGCCTTCCAAAGTAGCCCATTAAAAATGAAGGCTACAGATCATAAGGGAATTGAATGGAAGAGAGGAGAGTAGAGACAAACAAGAAATGAATCTAAGGGAAGTTTTAGAGGGGAGAGCAGTAAGAGGCAATCATTTCAAAGATCATAGGACAAGGGAGACATTGTGACTGGCCACACATGAGAAAATATTGTTGTTGAGTTCAATCCACCTGTAAAAAAAAAATTGTAGTCAGTAACAATGCATAAGGTTTTCTATGCATAACTCACCATTTTTTTAAATTAATTCCTCGTAACGAAATTCCATTAGAACCTATTTTTCTTCCCAATTAGGTTTCTAGGGTAAAATATGTCTGTCTATGGTGCATTTAAAATCTTTGTGATTGATGAATTGTTGTGATTGAGTGTTATGTTCTAGTAATCGAATACAAATCCATCTCCAATTTACCCCTCTTTAAATCAATGCATGGTGATGAATAACACTTACATCCATGCATTGAATCATCCTGGAATAAATATTGTGAATGGGTATGGATTGTGACTGCATGCATTAAAATCTCTACGCAATGCTAAATCACTTGTATATATTTTGATGTCATTATAGAGTTGTTATTTTCTTGAAAAAAGTATTATGTCAATTGCTANTAACGAAATTCCATTAGAACCTATTTTTCTTCCCAATTAGGTTTCTAGGGTAAAATATGTCTGTCTATGGTGCATTTAAAATCTTTGTGATTGATGAATTGTTGTGATTGAGTGTTATGTTCTAGTAATCGAATACAAATCCATCTCCAATTTACCCCTCTTTAAATCAATGCATGGTGATGAATAACACTTACATCCATGCATTGAATCATCCTGGAATAAATATTGTGAATGGGTATGGATTGTGACTGCATGCATTAAAATCTCTACGCAATGCTAAATCACTTGTATATATTTTGATGTCATTATAGAGTTGTTATTTTCTTGAAAAAAGTATTATGTCAATTGCTAGTGTATTTGACTAATTGCTCGTTTTTAATTGGCACAATGGGAATTGTGAAAACATTTTTTTTTTTTCCATTGATTGGTCTTGGTTTTCCATAGAAAATGAACCAAGCAATGATTCAATTCGGGAATGCAGTATGGTTTGTCTATTGATGATGAGTAGTTGAGAAGTTTTGCACTAAGAGTTGCATCCAAAACATAGAACACATTTTTATTTTTGTAAAAGATCTGTGTTAATGAAATAGATATGACATAGCCCTATTGTTCACTGATCATATGGCATCAAAGAAGGTTCATTATAGACCTTGAATAACTTCCCATGGGAAATGTCTTGAAGAGGGAGAATTTGGAAGAGTTGAGAGACTGCAAAAGGAAGATCCAAGAGGAAAGTCAGTATAGGAGGAAAAAAGTGGGTGAGTAGGAAAAAGAACTTGCCAAAAACCGGTAATCCTTCACCACCACGAGGGAATAATTAGAAAATAACATATTAGAACTCTTGCAATTTGAGGAAAAATTCACTCGGTTGGATAATTATCAAGAGGAAAGGTTCAATGAACTGAATTCTCATCTATATTAGGGTTTTCAACAAAGGAAGAGGCCTTGTAAACTCACCTTTCAAGACCCTTCCTCAAGAGACCTTCATCGCCTTTCAAAACAAAACTAGAGGCATTAGTTCTAGTTTCCTAAGAGAAATGGGCTATGATGGCCAAGGGATAGGGAAAAAAGGCCAAAGGATTGTGATCCCCATTGTATCTCAACAGAGGTGCTAGGGACCTAAACTCCCTAATCCATCACGTAGGTAGAATAATATATGTTTTCTATGTAATAAATGTTAGCCTTAGTAAATAAGGCCTATGTAATAATGTCAACATGTCTAATGTAAGAAGTCTTAATAAAGAAGGTTGACTTTTTCTTGATATTTGATTTATTACTAATCAATCAAAGAATTTTTTTATCTTTCTTAATGTTTAGTAAATTTGATATAATATCGTAGATGACAATATCATATTTAGAATATGAATTCTTGGTATTGCATATGAATACCCCATAATTTTCATGAAGTGAGGCCCATGATAAAAGAGGAAACCGACTGGGAAAATCAATATTGATATCTCCTCGATTATGCTTGTATCACTCAATCAGTCAAGCTAATCCACAGTTATTTTTGAATCATATAATTTTTTTGACTACATATATATATATATATATATATATATATATATATATATATATTAGTCGAGTACATAACTTTTATGAATTTGTGCACCATGCAAAATATCTTTGAGAAACTTTGATGTGAGAGGGTTTCTAATCAAAATTTGTTGTTTTCTTTTTTACATCTCCTTCGAAGAATAAAGAATGATGCATAAGTGGACATTATCCATTTATGTGTCTTGTTATATGAACCCTAGTCAAATAGTTATTTCATATGTCCTTCACAACAAAGCACTAAATCATGTCCTGCAAAGTTTTCCTTTGAAAGGAAACCTTCTCAAGGATTGAGATGCTTTCTGCATTTGATAACTTCAAAGGGGTCTCATGAAATGGTATCAATTTTACTTGAGCCATCAAATTTTAATTGTAGGACCAATATCTAGACTGGATGTCTTGATTTTATTTATTAAGGCACCTAGATTTACATATTACAGTGCATAGGCAGGTTGTCTGTGTTGTTGAAATAATATCGTTTGAAATATTGTCATGTAGGACCCATTTATTGGTTATATAGAGTGTGCCAGCAAGGCCAAATTAGTCATTTTCTTGTTGTGGGGCACCAATATAGTATGGTTTCTCTAGGGGTAAATTATACAAGACTTGGCATCATTATGTCATCCCCCTTTGAGCCATTGGTGATTTTGGCTAGAGTCTAAAGCAATTTTGGGGAGCCTCTTGTCATCCATGTTGTTTATCTTGTTCTTGTACATTAACTACCTAATCATAGTTATGCTCTCAATGGGGGAAAGTATCGATTCTATGAGGAGGATAGGATAGGGTGTATTGTCTTTAATTTTGAGACTATAAGTTATAAAATTCTGTTGGATCTGTTCTATATTTCTCAAGGATTCTCGAGAGATACTGCATACCCAAAATTCACAATTGTACAAGATAACAAGAGGGACAAGAATCTCAAAGATGATCTTTTTCTTATCCCATAGCCAAAGGTATGATAATTTACAATTATTTTCAAGCCCATAATAATCTTTCTACCCTCCATTTATCATTTTTTCAATGTTATAGTTCCAATTGAGCTTTTCATGAATATTGATTCTAAGATACTTGTACGGAGGTACTTCGTCCAAGGTATTTTTTTCATATACAAAATTATCACAGGTTATCTTTTTGGATTTAATTATAATAACCTTTGTTTTTTTAGCGTTCACAGTCATTCCTATACTAGATAAGAACTCCTTGAGGATTCTAAGCTACTTTGAGGTCATATGCATTCCTTTCCACAAGAAAAATATAATCGACATAGAGAAGAAGGATGATGAATATACTATCCAAGGTTGGTCCAACACAACCTGCAGCTTCTAGACAAGATTCCAACTTGTGAATGTATATGCCAAAAAGGGTACAGGAAAGGGGAAAACCTTGTTTGACTCCTATGTTGGATTCTGAGAGGGGGGGGTGAATCAGTAATAGAGAATTTTAATCCTTTTTAGCCATATAATACAAGTGTTATATCAATGTAGAATTATCATCCAATAATTGCAGAGTAAATAAGCAATGAAGAAATGAAAAATCATACACATACACAGTACACCAGTGTTTTACGTGGAAACCCAAAGCGGGAGAAAATCGCAAAATGATTTTCTTATATGTCTTGAAGAATTACATTCATTGGAAGCACCAACTTCCTTTGTTTTTAGCTGCAACTAGAAGGAGGCTCCAACCCCCTTATTTATCATGCTACAACCTGAAGGAAGCTCCAACTCCCCTATTCTCTGGCTAGAACCAAAAGGAGGCTACAATCCCCTATGTTCTCTGGCTACAACCGAAAGGTGGCTACAACAATCTGTTCTTGCCCCATCCAACTTCCCTGAAGTAGAAGTAGAATGATGGAACCACTGTCACACTATCATTGTGAGATATACCATTGTAAACCTATACCAATAAACTTGAACCATGCATCAACTATGCATCAACCTGTACCTCAACCTGTAATCAACCTGTACCATAAACAAGTGCATCAAACATGCACCAACCTGTACCAAAAAACCTGTAATCAACCTATGCCATAAACGATTGCATCCAACCATGTACCAAGTATGTACCAATCATGTGTCAACTACTCATCAACTATGACTCATCAATATGTACCAACATCATCAACTATACACCTCATGTATTTGCAAACGCATCAACTTCTTGTCTCAACCATGTACCCAATATGTACCCTAACCAAAATCCTTCATCAATTTCATCATCCAAATATGATTTGTAGCTATGTAATAGACCTAGTGTATATCATCACATACGTACAAACCTTCCTTAACTTTCATAACAAGAGACTAGTATTTTCATCCAACTTTTATTTAGTCTCACATGACTAGTTTGGGATTAGTCAAAAACCCTATCTTGAAATAATCATAACTATGTACCTGTAATGAATAAAGATATAAAAATATTACACAATGTTATTCAGTTTGTTTTATGCAATTCCTCCAGGTGTCACTACTTTGAACCTCTCTGAAAAGGATTTATAGCAAAAATGGCATACCTTGTTGAATTCTGGCTTATTCTAGAGAGCGACCTTATATAGAATGCCTCGCAAGGAATATTTTTTGAATGGATATGAAAATGTTATATAGAATACTATAGAATGTACTCTAACCAAAACATTTTTCCTTACTGAATTTGGATCTTTTATGAAGAAGTTATGATGTTTTTACTCGAAACACATGTTTTAGACTAGTTTCAGGACTAGCCACAAACACTATTTTCCATGGAGTGTAACTCCAAAAATACAATGACCCACTATCTTAAATTTTTACCACAGATACTTGCATATGTTTCCTCAATGGACTATCAATTTCATGGTATGAATCATTCTAGAAAAAAAATTATTGCGAAAATGGTGAGATGACCTGTAAATAACATACCTTAGAAGGCATCATCAAAAGAATTTATCCTCCCTTGAATTTTGACCTTCTTTTCTTCACCTTCCCTCTAAAATTTGGCATAGATGTACTTTGGTTACCTCAATCACCTATAGATATTCGATATGCTCAAGTGTGATATAAAATGAGAGAGACGTGCCTCTTATTTATACTCTCCAAATATCTTCCTTAGAAGCATCTTCTAGGTCACTTAACCCATCTCTAGGTCACTTAACCCATTTCTAGGTCACTTAACACGTTTTCCTCATTTTTAGGGTTAACCAATTTCCATAATTAGAAAGTTATCCATTACTTTATCATTTAAATATTACTCCTTGACTTTGTCACCTGATACAGGAGCATCGCTCCACCTCAGCGAATGCACCAGCACACAAACACATAATTGAGAAAGGGAGAGGCATTAAACCTCCCATTTTTTTAAAAACTTTGAAATAATCCTATACGTATTTTCATGTTGTAAGGTTGTAAATGTCGGGCCATGCCTTTGTACAGGTAGTGGTTGGATTTCCTTAAAGGGTTGCTTGTAGCAGGCCCAGATCGTAGTCAAGTCTAGGTAAACATTTATGAAACTTCAATGTAATATATGAGGTTAGGTGACAGAGGACGAGCTCGTAGAGGCCCTCTTTGGTAAGGAGATCTTGTATTAGATTTCAATAGGCATAGAATGATAGAGAGGTCTGGATAGAGAGGCCTTAGGAGGTAGAATAGTTTTGAGAGAGAGAGCTTGAGAGAACTGGGACTCTGTTACAGTCTGGTTTTTGTAAACATCTGTATAAACACACAGAGATAATAGAAAAGCATTTTTTCCTGCATATAGTGTTTTTATGTGTATGTATGATTTATATGCTTTTATGCATTTCATGTTGGAATGCATAACTGGTGAAGTATTGCATGAGTTTCAATTGTTTCACATCCTTTAGTTTTCGAGTGCAAGGAGTGCACACAGTCCGCAAAGAGTGCGTTGATAGAGGTTTAACCTCAAGGGAAATATCAGGAGGGATATCGTTAAACCTTCACTAGTGGAAGTGAAAGGAGTGCATAGGAGGAAATCTTTATTGAGTTCAGAGAGAACTAGAGTTACTGAGAACTCTATAGAGCTCTGTCAGGTGGGAATTGAACCGATGCAACTGTGCACAGAAGAACTCTGTTTCGAGTTCAGTAAGAAACAAATTTATTGAATACTCTATGAGGAAAAGTATTTGCAAGGTGTGCATCGAGCATAAGAACACCAGGAGGGTGAGAAGTATTTCTTGTTCAAGAAATCCTTCGGATTCTGAGTTTGACGAAATCCCGAGAACGCAAGGTGTGCGTGGGAGATCAAAAATCTTTGAGGAGAAGAAGCTCAGAAGGAGTAACGTAAAAATTGCGTAGGAGTCATATTTATTGTAAGTCCGAAAGCCCAAAGGAGAGATAACGTTGCAAGAGCGAAGTGAGACCCAAGAGTCGGGTTCGTAGGAGAAAATTCAAAGGTCAAGAACTTTGGAACACTTGAAAAAAATTCCAAGTCGGGAGAAGTCTAAAGCTCAGGAGGAGGAGAAACAATAACCGTTTGATCGGTTGCAGAGAAGAACCTGGACCGATTAGATCTATGTCCAGTGAGCGAAGGAAGCACACAAGAGAGAAAGGATCCTGTCTGTTGGATCTAAGCATGAAGGATCTACATATTTCTGATCAGGGGAAGGTGCACGAGTCTTAACACTCGCATGCACAGGAGAGAGAATCTCTCGAGGTTTGAAACTTGAGATTTCCTAAGCCCAGAGAGTTGAAATCTCGAAGTGAAATCTCATTCGTTGATCGACCAGGTGAATATGAGTCATCAAATATCATGAGTTTCAGGAGGAGGTAAGTTTTAAATTTGAAGTTCCTGAAGCGCGGAGAGCCAGAGGATCGGAATAAATCTTGACTTTTGGATCAGAGGGAATACGTGTCAATGGGTCACCTGATCTAGAAGGAGGCGGAGGTGTAATGTTGAAACACTCGAAGGATGTATAGCCAAAGAGTCGATAGTTGTCGATATGTGAGGGGACACTTGTCACCAGATCACGAGCTCCGGGGAAATTCATGTTGGTGTTTCAGTTTGAGAACTGAAATAGCCGAAGCCCGAAGCACCAAAGAGCCGAAATTTCAGGGATTCGAAGAGACAAAGCGCCAGAAACCCAAAGATATTCTGGACCATTGGATCTAGAAGGGGCACGTGGTGAAATATCGTGGACTCCGAGAAAAATCACTTCGGTAGAACGCGAAGGAGAATTATGAGATTCGGGATCGACGAAGCTCGAACAACCGAAGTAGATGATATTCGTTGATATGGGGTTGGACAAGTGTCACCAGATCATGGACTCCGAAAGGATTCACTTCAGATACTTGTGGTTGTTGATATTTGAAATCGTCGAAGGTCAGAGTCCTTAAACGACGAGATTCATCGATGCAGAGATGGACACACGGCATTAGATCATGAACTATGGGAAGCTTGTATTAAGTCTCCAAGTTTATATTTGAGATCTCAGAAGTCTAGAGAGCTGAAGTATCTCTAAGCCATCAGATCACCCGAAGTGAATCTGAGCCATCGGACCAGGAGAGGAGATGTGGCACAAATCTGTTAACTTCGGGTAAAGACTCGAAGTAATCCTAGGTCGTCCGATCTAAGAGGACATGTGGCAGTATTCCATGTAGTTGAGGAGAAGAAAAAGGATTTGAGATTTGAGATCTCAGAAGTCTGGAGGCCCGGAGGAGATATCGACTGTCGATCGAGAAGAGGGTCATTGGACTGTTAATCTGGGTTGAAAGGTCAAACATCCCAAGGGGAAGCAGAGCCCTTGATTTATGGGACAAGTGCCTGTAGATCGTTAACTCTAGGAGATTGACATAAAGAAGGAACTGGGTTTGAGACCTCAAAATCCCGAAGTCCAGAATCGCGAAGAGATCCAGTTCATAGATTTGGGGAGGACAAATATGAACCGTCAATCCAGAGTATCGTCAAGATCGGGAGATCAACAGTCTGAGTGCATTTCGGGGATTGGAGGTGTGTGAGATTTAGCAGGAGGCCGCGTGGTCATGTGAGGATGTTTTCCAGGGTCGCATTCAAAGTAGGATCTTAGTAGAAGGATCTTTTGAAGGTTGAGAATCGAGATTCCCCAAGGCCAGACTCACAGAGGATATCCTAGCCGTAGATCCAAAGAGACAGATGGTAGCATATCTTCCACTCTTGGAGCTTTCCATATAGAGGAGAGTGGAGTTGAGAGTTGAAACTATCGAAGGTCGAAAAGGCAGAGTCAATGAGATCCATTGATCCAAAGGGAAGTTATGTGCTGACAGATTGTGGAGGTCTGGGGAGATGCATGGAAAGAGTAAAGAAGGGGGGAACGAATATTGATAACAGTCGTTGATCGCAGGAAGCACCAAAGGACTAGAGATCAATGGACAGAAGGGATTGCGGGGCGAGGACATGCTCAGACGATAATATTCCTTGAGAGGGCCACAATTTCAACCACTATTTTAGTGATAGGGTATGTGTCATCACGAGAAGGATTATGGGGCAAAAAGCGGGCTGGTTGGAAACCACTCTTGTCTATGCCCACAATCACGCATTAGCACAAGGGTACAAACCAAGGACATATGAAGGAAGGGACTAGTAAAGAGGAGCTATTTCCCGTAAATTCAGAAGCACCCAAAGTGCGCAGATATAGAAGGTGTAGGTATCACAGGACCTGCGCCAAAGGAAGAAAAGGGGCATGTGTATAATTGTTATGGGTTCATTCAGGAACCTGAAGAGTCATTTCGACTCAAGTATTAGAATGATCTATATACCAGGAGGTCGCAGAACCCTGAAAGGGGAGGGGGGTTGCATCATGTGATATCAGAGCACATAATTGATTTATGTAGGCAACCGAGGTAATCAGAAGCCAAGCCTTGCTTACAAACAACAGACAAAGGAGAGATGGTGAAAGGAGATGACCTAATAACATTAGGTGGTATCATAAAAATAAGTTTTCCTGTAGACAATAGGTGAAAGGAGAGAAGAGTATTGATGCTCTGTAAGAAGGTTGTTGCATGGGTGCATCAGCAAAATTTTAAACAGTCGGGTGAGTTGTAACAGAAGATGGAGGTGCTCTTGGATGAAGAGTAATCGATAAACTTTCCAGGAGGGCGGGAAAGGCATGGAAATGGCTACTGAAGGCCATGGACATGGTTGAAGAGAAGGCCGCAAGAAGAAATGCAATCCAGAGATGAATCTTGACTTCAATCAGATAAAATCACAAATGGAGAAGCTTGCATTTAAAATGTAGCAGGATGCAAAAGTGCATTGGGTGTATGAGTGGCCCATGAAGAAGAAGGCGAAGTGGCCACTAAATAAATTGTTGTCCAAAGAACAACAAGGAATGATGAGAAGCTGGCTGAGGCATGCTGAAAACTTCATTGACATAGAGGAGGAACTGATTCACATATGTGAACCAGAGACTGGGAGAAATCTAAGCGATCAGGAGGAGAAGAGATCAGATGAATATCTCATAAATTTCCAGGTGGGTAGAAATGGACTTTCAAGTTTCCAGGTGGGCAATGGAAAGATATCAGGTGGAGGTCTTGTATACTGGAAGGGGAGTAGTGCCAAAAGTTTAGATTGCCAATTGGGCAACGATATGGGATCAGTTGATCTCATAGACTACCAGGTGGGTAGTAGAGAATTCCAAAATTGCCACGTGGGAAGGGAGAATGAGATGAGACTTTTTGAAAGTCTCGGAAGCTCATAAGTGATTTCATGTCAGGGAGGAGTGCTGATAGATGGATACTCATGTGGACTTGTAGACCATGTGAATGAAGATGATGAAAAGTTAAAAACTTGCATCGTCCAAGAGAAAGATCGGAAGAGTATTCTGATTATTGGAGGGATCAAAGAATTTCTACCAAACAACCAAGTGAAGGCCAGTGCACATGATGAAAGTGTAGCAGTAAGGGAAGGACAACCAACAATGATTGTCATGATGAAGGAGAAGGTACCAAATTCTTCCTGAGGAAAAGAAGAAGAGGAGCACATAGTTAAGATGCTCACTCAATGGGAGATAGAATTTAGGATGTTGGAGGATTGGTTGGACAATCCAAAACTAGCAGATGGCTTCCAGAAGACAGTCATGTGAAATTGAGGAGAAGAGCATTTGACATAATTGCTCAAAATTTTCAGCCAGGAAGTTGAACAGGAAATGACTGCAACATTGGAGCTTGCAGCAGAACAGGGAGAAGACAACATAGACTTTGTTGAGTTGCATGAAGAATTATAATCCCTAGAGATAAGTAGCCACATCCAACAGGTCAAGTTGGAGGCATATGGGGGAGCATACTAGCCAGAGGAACAGCTAGAAGAAGCTGGACTTGAACCAATGCAAGAGGAGATAACAGAGGAAGCCAACATGTCAGTGGAGGAGACTGAGAAGCAGGTCAGTCAAGAGGAGACTGCAGAACTAAAGTTTGTAGCAGGGTGGAAAATTAAGGCTACAAAAGAAGAATAAAATGATATTGGGGATCAAGATGATCTACCCATTGATAAGGGAGAAGATTTGTAGCCGAGAGGATTGCATATAAAGATCCAACCACTGGAGCAGTTGGATGAGGTGATTGAAGGGATAAGGAAGCTGATGTTGAGGTCAGCGCAAGAAGAAGTCAACAAAAGGGATCTGAATAGAAGAGAGCCTGCCGAGCATTAGGGAATAAACAAAACAGGAAGAAGAAGCAGCAACAACAACAACATAGTTGGAGAGGAGAAGGAGGACAACTCCAAAAAATATTTTGGGATCCAGGAGGATTTCAACACTAGGGAAGAGGATCTCATGAGCAGGAGCTCATGTTTTTCCTAGCAGGGGAGTATGATGAAAGAGCATCACTCCACCTCAGCAAATGCGCAAGCACGCCAGCATGAAAACACGCAATTGAGAAAGGGAGAGGCATTAAACCTCCCATTTTTTTTAAATTTGAAATAATCCTATACGAGTTTTCATGTTGTAAGGATGTAAATGTCGGGCCATGCCTTTCTACAAGTAGCGGTTGGATTTTTTTACAGGGTTTCTTGTAGTAGGCCCAGATCGTAGTTAGGTCCGGGTAAACATTTATGAAACTTCAATGTAATAGATGAGGTTATGTGAGAGAGGAAGAGATCGCAGATCCCCTCTTTGGTAAGGAGATCTTGTATCAGATTTCAATAGGCAGAGAATGATAGAGAGTTCTGGGTAGAGAGGCCTTAGGAGGTAGAATAGATTTGAGAGAGAGAGCTTGAGAGAACTGGGAATCTGTTACAGTCTGGTTTTTGTAAACATCTGTATAGACACACAGAGATAATAGAAAATAATTTTTTCCTGCATACAGTGTGTTTATATGTATGCATGATTTATATGTTTTTATGCATTTCATGTTTGAATGTGTAACTAGTGAAGTATTGCATGAGTTTCAATTTTTTCTCGTCATTGAGCTTCCGAGTGCAAGGAGTGCACACAGTCTGCAAAGAGTACGTTGACAGAGTTTTAACCTCAAGGGAAAGCTCAGGAGGGATATTGTTGAATCTTCACCATCGAAAGT
This sequence comes from Picea engelmannii, assembly GCA_009831015.1. NCBI lineage: Eukaryota > Viridiplantae > Streptophyta > Pinopsida > Pinales > Pinaceae > Picea > Picea engelmannii. Next base: position 114,892 of record ML804559.1, on the reverse strand, counting down.
GCAAGGAGTGAACAGGAGGAAATATTTATTGATTTCAGAGAGAATCAGAGTTATTGAGAACTATGTAGAGCTCTTCCAGGTGGGCATTGAGTCGGTGAAAGTGTGCACAGAAGAACTTTGTTTCGAGTTCAGCAAGAAACAAAGTTATTGAATACTCTGTGAGGAAAAAGATCTGCAAGTTGTGCATCGAGTAGAAGAATGCCAAGAGGGTGAGAAGTATTTCTTGTTCAAGAAATCCTTCAGATTCTGAGTTTGAAAAAATCCCAAGGATGCAAGGTGTGTGTGGGAGATCAAAAATATTCGAGGAGAATAAGCTTAGGAAGAGTAACGTAAAACGTTTGTAGGAGTCGGATTTATTCTAAGTCTAAAATCCCAAAGGAGAGATAATGTTGCAAGAGCAAAGAGAGACCCAAGAGTCAAGTTCGCAGGAGAAAATTCAAAGGCCGAGAACTTTGGAACACTTGAAAAAATTCCCAAGTCGGGAGAAGTCTAAAGCTCGGGAGGAGGAGAAACAAGAACCATCTGATCTATTGTAGATAAGAACCTAGACCGATTAGATCTACGTCTAGTGAGCAAAGAAAGAACAGAAGAGAGAATAGATCTTGTCCGTTGGATCTGAGCGTGAAGGATCAACAACCGTCTAATCAAGGGAAGGTGCACGAGTCTTAATTCTCGCATGCACAGGAGAGAGAATCTATCGATGTTTGAAACTTGAGATTTCTGAAGCTTGAAGTGAAATATTAGTCACTGATTGACTAGGCGAATCTAAGTCGTCAGATATCATGAGTTTCAGGAGGAGGTAAGTTTGCAATTTGAAGTTCCCGAAGCTCGGAGAGTCGGAGGGTCAGAATAAATATGGACCGTTGGATCCAGAGGGAATACATGTCAACGGGTTACCAGATTCAGAAGGAGGTGGAGGTGTAACATTGAAACACCCGAAGGCCGGACAACCGAAGAACCGAAGAGCCGAGAGTCGTCGATATGTGAGGGGACACTTGCCACGAGATTGCAAACTCCGAGGAAATTCATGCTGGAGTTTCAATTTGAGAACTGAAATAGTCGAAGCCCGAAGCGCCAAAGATCCAAAAAGTTTGGGAGCCAAAGAGACAAATCATCGGATACCCGAAAAGATTCTAGATTGGACAGGTGCCACTAGATCATGGACTCCGGAAAGATTCACTACAGAGACTTGTGGCTATTGATATTTGAAATTGCCGAAGGTCGGAGTCTAGGAACGATGAGAGTCGTCGATGCGGAGATGGACACACAACATTATATCGCGAACTCCGGGAAGTTTGTATTAAGTCTCCAAATTGAGATTTGATATCTCAGAAGTTCGGAGAGCCGAAGTTTCTCTGAGCTGTCAAATCACCTGAAGTGAATCTGAGTCGTTGGACTAGGAGAGGAGATGTGGCGCAAATATGTTAACTCTGGGTAAAGACCCGAAGTAATCCTAGGCCGTCCAATCTAAGAGGACATGTGGTAGGATTCCGTGTATTTGAGTAGAAGAAAAAGGATTTGATATTTTTGATCTCAGAAGTTCGGAGGCCCGGAGGAGATATTGACTATCAATCGAGGAGAGGGTTGTTGGACCGTTAATTTGGGTTGAAAGGTAAAAATTCCTAAGGGGGAGAAGAGCTATTGATTTACGAGACAGGTGCCCGTAGATCGTTAAGTCCAGGAGATTGACATACGGGAGGAACTGGGTTTGAGACTTCAAAATCCTGAAGTCCGGAATCGTGAAGAGATCTGGTCCGTAGATTTGGGGAGGACAGATCTAAACCATCAATATAGGGCATCGTAAATATGGGGAGATTGATGGTCCCACAACATTTCTGGGATTGGAGGTGCGTGAGATTTATCAGGAGGCCATTTGGTCATGTGAGGACAACGTTTAGGGTCACATGCGAAGGATGAGATTATAAAAAGGAGCTTGTGGGGGTTGAGAATCGATATTCCCAGAGGTCAGATTCATGGAGGAGATCCTAGTCGTAGATCCAAGGAGACAGATGGCAGTAGATATTCCACTCTAGGAGATTCCCATATAGAGGAGAGTGGATTTGAGAGTTGAAAATCCTAAATTCCAAAAAGGCAGAGTCAACGAGAGTCGTTGATCCAGAGGGGATTTACGTGTCGATAGATCGTGGAGGTCTGGGGAGATGAGTGGAAAGGGGAAAGAAGGGAGGAACAGAGATTGATAGAAGTTATTGATAGCAGGCAGTGATAAAGGAGTAGATATCGATGGACAGAAGGGATTGCAGGGCTAGGACATGCTTGGACGATAATATTGCTAAAGCAGGTAGCAATTTCAACCATTGTTTTAGTGACGGGGTACGTGTCAGCAAGAAAAGGATTGCGGGGCGAAAAGCAGGTTGGTTGGAAACCACTCTTTCCCACTCTCTCAATCATGAATTAGCACAAGGGTATAGCCCAAGGACATATGAAGGGAGGGACTAATAAAGAGGAGATAGTGCTCGTAAATTGAGAAGTGCGCAGAGACAAAAGGTGCGGGTATCACAGGACCTGCGCCAAAGGAAGAAAAGGGGTCTGTGTATAATTATTCTGGGTTCATTCAGGAACCTAAAGAGTCATTACGACTCAACTATTGGAACGATCCAAAGATCAGGAGGTCGCAGAATCCCGGAAGGGGAGGGGGGTTGCATCATCACCTCACTTTATCATTTAAATAATCTTCTTTGATTTTGTCACTTCACTTTATTATTTAATTAATCCTTCTTGACTTTGTCACTTTACTTTATCATTTAAATAATAATTTCTTCTTTTCAAGATCTTTGACTTATTTAACCTTTTGGGGCTTCAAGCCAACATATGAGGGTCCTCCAACTTTGTAAGGCCATAACTCTCTAACCGTGAGGAGTTATGTGGCGTTCCACATACCACCAGAAATGGCATGACATGTACTATCCATACCTAATAATATTACCTTCTGTGCTACCAGAATTCGCTACCATACTTTCTTCAAGGGTTGACATCAATGACAACCAACCTTAATCAACGTCCTATATTGTAGTTAATTTCTTTTGACCAACCCTCAATGCTCCTAAACTTGGAAATAACATTCTAATACAACCTTATCGCAACAAATCTCAACCTCGAGGGAACGTTTTTCTCTTCTAACCTATTCCAAAGGTTGGTCCTAGGAATAGTTTCAAAATCTTTCCTAAAGTCAACGAAAAGATCCTCCATTTCCACTTCTTATATTTTATTTGAGAGATTTTTACGACATTTAAAATTAATTGTATTGTATTCGAGTGATGATTACTATTCAAATTTATTTAATTCAATACTCAATATAAATTTATTTCAATTTCAATTATTAAATTGAGGTGTTTAAAATAGTGTTTATATTCAATGTATTCAATTGTTTTGTTTAACTTTTATGTATATTAATATATTGACATGTTAACTTTTTGGTAGGTTTATAATCTAGATTTGATTCGAAAAGGATCTAGATAAGGCAAAGAACAACTCAAAACTCACAGAGGCAATTGAGAATGCTCAGAATGGCTTCAACAGATAGAGAAAGGGAAAAAAAATCAAAGTTCCCAAAACACAGTGAAAATAACATGATCGTGAAGAGCACGCCGCAAGCTTTCTAATGGTGCCAACAGCTTGTCAAACGGAGTTAGGGTTTGGATGATATTCATGGTCAAAGTTGTGGTCAAATAGGTCAAGTCAATAGGGGCCACATCATCATCCGTATTGCTGATGTCAACATGACATCAACAAATGACATGGTAGGGTGACATCAGCATGATGACTTCTGATGTCAGCATGCCACATGGCAACACTAGAAGTTTCCATGTGTCACCTGCCAATGGGCTTTTCAAGGGTCCATGTGGACCAGTAGAAAAGTGCCATGTGGCACCCCCAGGCGATGCCACGTGGCACCACCCAGGAAGCACCACGTGTCATGTACGGATTGACAGGGTAGTGACATCAATGAATAGATGAACCAATCAGCGAGTGTCACATGGACCAATCAGTAGGTGACACATGGCACCCTTGAAACGCCCAAGGAGGGCTCATAACCGAAAAATACAAAAATATATATGGGCAGGACCCTGCCAAATCTAGTGGAGGTCCCACTATATCTGGCGAAAATCACCACATCTAGAAGCCACCAACTAAATCTAGTAGAGGTTACAACTTTAGCGCTAAAATGGGAGCCCACAGGGTTTGACCCCGGGACCTCTCCACATCCAATGCTCTAACTTTAATGCCATAACCAATCTGTCTAATTGTTCCATAGGAACATCCGTCCGCCCGGTTTTATTTTAAATCCAAGTTTCTTCCAGCCACCAGGGAGCACAGACTGTATGATTGCAGGCACATATTACGAGGAAAAGGACTGTCATCATTGAAGGTTGCAGAGGGCACAAAAATCGAGACAAAATTCTTCTTGGGCCTGGGAGTTCCAGAGTCGGATCAAGGCATGTAGACAATCATTTTTGGGTAATTCGACACTGCAAATTCAATGGTGATGTTTTTTTCTGATGTGACCATTATTTTTGTAGCTTAATTCCAGAATGTGGTATTTTTATGTATTTGCCAAATTCTTTTGCTGAGTTAATGAAAGATCCTACCCATTTGAGAGAAGGACCCAGAGACGTAGTCCACTAGGGACGAACTCCGTTATCAAGTTTTTTTGTTCAGATCTTATGCCTATGTCTCTTCATTTTGAGTTTTCCCTTCTTTAATGGTACACTTTAAGTTATGCTCATTTAATACAATTGTTCATAAGTCACGATGAAAGGATCCCAGATCATGTTGGTATTAGATAAGTCATCTTTGACTTGAATTATTGAGCGTGAATGCTTACTAGGGCCAAGGATAAGTAGGGTGAAGGAACTCTAAATACATTCAATCCCGAAGTTGGTCATGCATCTAGAAGGAAGAAAATGACAGAAGAGGACAAGCGTGATGAACAGAAGAAAAAATTTCACATGGTATTTTATCGCATGTCGGAAATTGTCGAATAAATGTATGGAGATTATGAGAAGAGGGTGAAGAAGAAAGGGAAGAAAAAGGAAGCGCATGTAGATGATGATGCTTCGATAAACCAAGGTGTTGGAGGAGATCCTCCTGAGCTTCCGTCTTCACCTTCAAGTTCTATTTCTTCTTCCTCTGAGCATTCTCATCATTCTCATCATTCTAGCCATAAAGCCTCTTTTAAGAAACCATTATTAAAGATTGATGTAAAATTTTATTTACCTATGTTTAATGGAGATGTTAATCCTCAAAAGCTAGATAATTGGATCTGATAGGTCGAAGTGTATTGTTGTGTCCAGCATATTGATGAAGAGTAAGTTAAAGTGAAACTGGATTCTCTTCGGTTGGAAGGCACCGCTCTTAGATGGTGGGAGAGAAATATTTGGGATAGAATTAAGTGTGGTAAGATTCTTTCCTCATGGTTAGAATTTAAATCAGTGATAAGGAATCAATTTTATCCATTAGGGTATTTACATAAAGCAATGATGGAATGGAAAACTTTAATGAAAAGTAAAGGATAAACTATACTAAGTTTCATAAAAGAATTTAGGAAGAAATCTCTTGCTTTGAACATTCCTTTGGATTCTTATGAAAATTTAATGAAGTATATTGGTTCACTTCATAGTTATATTCGGCATACTTTTCTCTTGTTTAAACCCACAAGTCTTGACGAAGTTTGTTTGCAAGCCACTCACCTTGAGAACGTGGGGAAACATGTTCAAGAAGATCGCACAAAGAAACCTTCCAATTTCCCAGAAAAGACTTTTAAGAAGTTTAAAATGAAGGACAAGAAGACCACTACAGTGATGAGAGAAGGAGGAAAACCATCTTGCACTCATTGCAAGAAGAACAGTCATAATGAAGAACACTTTTGGAAACTGCATCCAGAAAAGAAACTGAAACAGTTCAGTGGAAAGTGGAGATAGATACATTATTCGATCTGGGTTGGACCCAAGTAAACTTAATATCTGAAGCACTTGTCGAGAAAATGGGTCTTGAAACGAAACCACATCTGAAGCCTTATCCTCTTGGCTAGGTATGTGATAAAGAAAAACTTAATGTCACCAAAGAATGTAAGATCATATTTGCTATTGCTTCAAAATTTATTGATGAAGTAGATTTGGATGTTGTACCACTTGATATATCTAGAATAGTGTTGGGAATTCCTTATCTTTATGATATAAAAGAAGTATTCTTTTGTCATGAGAAAAAATACCAGCTTACTAAAGGGGGAGTGGAACATATTGTTAGGGCTCACAACATGAGGGTAAATACAACACTTGTTAGTGCAGGTCAAATGAAAAGACTCATAAACACTAATAAGAGATATGTACTCATGGTCTTCAGAGAGAAATATGTCAGGACATCTGATGTTTTCCAAGGGTGTGATCCATCTCATAAGAAGCAATTAATTGATATTTTTTCCAAGTATGATGATATTTTTTAGGAACGAGATGGATTACCTCCTAAGAGGGAACTCCAGCATGAGATACATCTTCAACATGCTTCTCCTCTTCCTAATGTGGGCATGTAAAGGATGCCAATTGTGGAGATGAAAGAGGTCAAGAAGAAGGTATAGGGCTTATTGGATCAAGGGGTCATCAGGCCTAGTTCATCTCCTTGTGGTTTTGTGATCATAATGGTGCCAAAGAATGATGGCACATGGCGAATGTGTGTCGATTACCGAGATTTAAATAAAATCACTGTGAAAAATCGATACCCTCTTCCTCACATAGATGATTGACTTTATCAATTGAAGAATGTTGTCTATTTGACTAAGTTGGATTTGTGCAGTGGATATCATCAAATCAAAGTCCCAGAACATGATGCATGGAAAAATGACTTTAAAACCAAACAGGAATTGTTTGAGTGGCTAGTTATGTCATTTGGGATTTGTAATGCTCCGACAACTTTCATGTGTGTGATGAATGATGTATTCAGGACTTTCCTAGATGACTTTGTGATTGTATATTTAGACAACATTCTTGTTTTTAGTGGGACTTGGGATGAGCATGTGAGGCATGTAAAATAGGTATTGGATACTTTGCAAAGGGAAAAGTTGTATGTAAAATTGTCTAAATGTGAATTTGGCAAGACTACACTTGTGTACTTAGGTCATATTGTAGGAGGAGGACATTTGAAAATTGACCCTTCCAAAATTGATGTAATTGTAAATTGGCCTGAGCCAAAAAGTGTAACCGAAGTTCGAAGATTCTTAGGTGCAGTCCAGTATTGGAGGAGATTCATTCCCAACTTCTCCTCCATAGTAGCTCCTCTACATGCCTTAACCAATGTGAATAACACTTTTCAGTGGGAAGGAAAGAAACAAAAATATTTCGACGCTTTTAAGGGGGAAATCAATATTGTACTAGTATTAGCACTGCTGAATCTTCAACATCCTTTTGAGATCGGGACAGATTCCAGTGGATATGCCATGGGTGTAGTATTGATGAAATATCATAAGCCTATCTGTTACCACTCTGAAAATTTTAACCAAGTTGGTGTTAACTATCCTACATAAGATAAAGAGTTGTATGCATTAGTCTAGAGCATAAAGAAATGGAAGCACTGCTTGTTAGGGAAGGAAAAAATCATACATATAGATCACCAACCCTTACAGTATCTTCAAGAATGGACCAAATTGCAACAATTGTGACACTACATCTGGATGTGTTTTCTACAACAGTTTCACTTGGTAATCAAGTAAAAAAAGGGTACAAGTAACAAGGTAGTCGATATGATTTCTATACCTCCTATTATTGCTTCTGTTATTTTGAAGAATACTTATTTATCTCATGATATCTATGTAGAAAAATATGACATTGATGAAGATTTTAAAGAATTATATGCGAAGCTAGCCCTTGGTAGAGAACTATTTTCTGCAGGGAAAACTACTCTACCATCTTGGAAAGCTATGTATTCCTACAAGTGAACAATTCCATGTAATACAAGAAGCTCATACTTCTCTTATGTATGAAAATTTTGGGGTAGGAAAAACTATGGCTCATTTGTAGAGGTTTTGTTACTGGCCTCAAAAGAAAGCAATTGTAGCTAAATATGTAAAGGGGTGTGTGATCTGTTCTAATTGTAAGCCCACTAATAGAAAATTGGAGCTATACTCACCACTTCTTGTTCCATCCCATCCATGGGAAAGTGTCTCCATGGATTTTGTAGGGGGTTTACCCATGAACAAAGGGGTCATGATTATTTGTATGTGGTAGTGGATAGATTCAACAAGATGTGTATCTTGATGCCATGTAAAAAGTAGATCATTGTTGAGTAGACTGCTAATCTCTTCTTTCAGCATGTTTGGGTTCACTTTGGATTACCCACATCCATCGTCTCAGATCGAGATACTCGATTCCTTGGGGACTTTTGGACTATCTTGTGTATAATGATGGAAACCAAATTGAAGAGGAGCACTGCTTTCCATCCATAGAACAACGGACAGACAAAGGTGGTAAACTGAACATCGGTACTTTTTCTTCAAGGCTACTGTAGCAAGCATCCCAAGTTATGGGATGAACAATTACCCTATGTACAACATGCATACAATCGAGCTTTACATTCATCCACTCAGAGTTCACGTTCTGAGACATGTTTTGGGTACCTACCAAAGGTTCCTTTGGACTTGATGTATGGGAGATATGTCTATGTAAATGAAGAACGAACAGAGGACAGAGCCTGGAATTCCATCCATAGGATTCAACAGATACACCAGACAGTCCGGGAATAGTTGGAGAAAAGTCAAGCACAATACAAAGCTCAGGATGACAAGCACATGGTTGATCATCAGTTCCAGGTTGGATACCAGGTATGGCTTCACATCAGCAAGGACATGTTGAAGGGTGAAGGCAAGAAACTCAAGCCCATTTATTATGGACTCTTCACTATCTTGGAGAAAAGTGGTACCAATGCTTTTCATCTGGATCTTCCACCTTATATGAATATTTAATCAGTTGTGAACGTTGAGAACTTGAAACTTTTTGATCCTCCAATGATCATGGATCAAGACAAGGAAGTTTCAATACCATTAGTTGATGAGACTTGAGTACTTGGATGAGCTAGAGGAAGATATCATCATGGATAGGAGGACGAGGACTTCACGTAGGGGTGATATGGATTATCTTCAAGTATGATTAAAAGGAACAAATCCAAGCAAGGCAAAGTGGATTGAGAAGTACAAAGAGAGGGGACTTTTCCCTTACTTACCTATTGATTGATGAAATCTTTTGGTGGTCCAAAAATCTCTCAGTGGAAAGGCGTGATCCAAAAAGGATCCAGATAAGGAAAATAACAACTCAGAACTCACAGAGGAAACTCAGAATGCTCATAATGGCTTCAACAGATAGAGAAAGGGACAAAATTCAAAGTTCCCAAAACCCATTGAAAACGACATGACCGTGAAGAGTGAGGTGCAAGATTTCTAACGAAGCAGACAAATTGTCAAACTAAGTTACAATTTGGAAGATATTTGAGGTCAAAGTTGTGCTCAAATAGGTCAAGTCAACAAGGCCCACATCATCATCCATACTACTGATGTCAGCAGCTGACATGGAAAGAAGATAAAAGGTATACATTTATTAATACCTTTGAGAATCATGATATTTGAGAGAAACCTTATAATTCCATGGATGAAGATTCTTCTTATGATTCCCTTGAAGAAAAGTCACCTGAGAAACACATTTTCTTCACCAATTTTGTTATTGGACTAATCGGTAAGTGTGGACACAAACAGATCTCCCAAGTTCCACCTGAAACTAGAACAAAACAAGACAGAATATAAAACTTTCCCCAAGTTTTAACTATCAAGCATATTAACTAACAAGAGATAATGACATGCCTTTTAAATGTCGTTTGTCCTCGCTAATGTCATCCTTGCTCCATTCCAAGGATTATGGGATGATGAACCTGTAAAAAGACACAAGAAAACGAAGTGAAAGCAACAACATATACTCAACAAAACCTATGTATGTGATCAAGGATTCATACAATAAAATAAGACCAATTTTATGGGAAAGAAATATATCACTGTATTAAAGATATGAAAAGGATAATACAACCAATGTCTTAATGTTGTAAGGTCCCTTCCAACAATTCCTTGCTTCCCACACACTTTTGCTTCATGGATTCTGAGATCAACAATCTATCTTGACAAATCAAAGCTCAAAGCCAACAAAAATTACTCAAGCTCACACCAAAAGCTAGCCAACTCAATCCAAGCTAAATTTCCCAAGCTAAATTTTTCCATGAGAACTCTTCTCCTTTTATAAGATGAAAATGATAGGGTGATGAGGTTATGATGATCCCATGAGATCAGGGATGTGAATTAGATCCAAACCGATTGGAGACCGCCTCACCCTCAAAGCTTCTATTCTAGAACTTTCGAGAAATTCCTCTTTTTCCTTCGTACGAAAATCGCCGCACCCTTAACACTGATAAAACTACGACGACATTGTATGCCACTGTGGTGAAACCTATGATGATCCTATATCGGTGCAGTCTTAACACTAAGCAAGGTGCGACGATCCCTTTTTCTAAGGTTTTTGACAAAGGAAAAGTATAATTTCATCTCTTTGGAAAAAGTATCTTCATTCTTCTTCAAGGATTAAGGCCATTGATCCTTCTAATGACAAAGGATAGTTTTACATCATTAACGGTCATAGGGGTGATGAAAATAATGTGTTCATTATTGACCTCTGATTGAGAGATTTCGTCGAGTGTTCAACTTCAACTCAATTATTCACATTTGTTGGATTATACTAGTGTACCTTGGGAGTCATTGACATTAATGGTGATTTCCCTCACACTTGTTAACGGTATTCATTAAAGACCGGTAATCAAGTGGTTTCTACCATGTTCGACTTCAGCAGATGTATTCACATGGTTATATTCATACTATAGAGTGGTGGTGATGAAGACCCTGAATATTTTCTGACAGATTCGTTTTGCGTTAGAGTATATTCATGTTGTACAGTTTCATATATCCACAATGTATGTCTCATGGCTATGTTCAAATTTAACCCTTTAACACATAGATCCACAGTGTATTTTTGGTGGCTATGTTCGGATTTGAGTCATAATGGCATGGATCCACAGTGTATGTTTGGTGGCCATAACCTGTCTTACTTGACATGGATCTTTGCATGTCGATATTTGTTCTTTGATTCATTTGTATTTTGAGTATGGGAATACCTACCTCAGTGATGATATATTATTGTACTGTATTTCCTTGTTTGTTGGCAGGTTTCCAACCAACATGTTCCTTGTTCCCTATAAACACTCGACAAAGTATTTCAACTATCACTCTGTTCTAAATTCATACTTTTGGGGGATCATGGTTACACATTATTTTCGTCACCCCTATGACTGTTAATGATGTAAACCTACCCTTTGTCATTAGAAGGGTCAATGGCCTTAATCCTTGAAGAAGAATGAAGATAATTTTTCCATAGAGATGAAATTATACTTTTCCTTTGTCAAAAACCTTAGAAAAATGGATCGTCACACCTTGATTAGTGTTAAGGGTGAAAACATATAGGATCTCCACAGGTTGCACCACAGTGGTCTGTGACATCGTTGTAGCTTTCTTAGTGTTAAGGGTGCGACTATTTTCGTACGAAGGAAAAAGAGGAATTTCTCGAAAGTTCTAGAATAGAAGCTTTGAGGGTGAGGTGGCCTCTAATCGGTTTGGATTTGAGTCGCATCCTTGATCTCATGGGATCATCCTAACGTCCTCACCCCATCCTTTTCATCTTATAAAAGGAGAAGAGTTTTCATGGGAAAAGTTAGCTTGGGAAATTTATCTTGGATTCAGTTAGCTAGCTTTTGGTGTGAGTTTGTGTAATTTTTGTTGGCTTTGATCTTTTCTTTGTCAAGATAGATTGTTGATCTCAGAATTCGTGAAGAAGAAATGTGTGGGAAGTAAGGAATTGTCGGAAGGGAACTTACAACATCAAGGCATTGGTTGTATTCTCCTTTTCATATCTTTAATACAATGATATATTTCTTTCCCATAAAATTGGTCTTATTTTATTGTATGACTCTTTGATCACACACATAGGTTTTGTTGAGTATATGTTGTTTCTTTCACTTCGTTGGCTTGTGTAAGGTTCAACATCCCATAATCCTTGGAATGGAGAGAGGATGGAACTAGCAAGGACAAACGACATTTAAAAGGTATGTCATTTATCTCTTGTTTGTTAGTATGTTTGATAGTTAAAACTTAGGGAATGTTTTATATTGTGTCTTGTTTTGTTCTAGTTTCAGGTGGAACTAGGGAGATATATTTGTGTCCAAACTTACCGATTAGTCCAATAACAACAACTCAGAATGCTCATAATGGCTTCAACAGACAGAGAAAGGGAAAATATTCAAAGTTCCCAAAACTCAGTGAAAACGACATGATCGTGAAGAGTGCAGCGCAAGATTTCTAACGGCTCTTCAAACAAAGTTACGATTTGGAAGAAATTAACGGTCAAAGTTGTGGTCAAACAAGTCAAGTCAACAAGGGCCACATCATCGTCCATACTACTGACATCAACAACTGACATGGCAAGAAGATAAAAGGTATAAAGTTATGAATACCTTTGAGAATCATGATATTTGAGAGAAACCTTATAATTCCATGGATGAAGATTATTCTTATGATTCCCTTGAAGAAAAGTCACCTGAGAAACAAATTGAAGGTCCAACCTCTGACAAATATATTAAATAATAAAGAATGGTATGCTTAGAAGATTGGACTGTGGTTTTCCATGAACGAAAAAGAGAAATGGAATATTTGTTCCATGTGTTTCAAATAAATACTTCATTAGATTTGGGGGATCAAAATAAGCAAGAAAATAATTCCCTTACTTTCATGGGGAAGATGTTTCCATCCATAAGGTGTTTCCAAGAAAATAAGGTGAAAATAAACACGAATATGTATATAAGTAAGAAAATAATCTATAGGTGCAACTCATGGGGAATATGTTTCCACCTTAACACTGGATGAAGATCAAGAACATAAAGGGAAAATGGGAAATCTCATTGAAAATTAAGAATATACAGAAGAAAACCAACCATATAAGGAACACGTTAAGGAAGAATCACTGCATAGAGAACACAATCTTAGTGGTGACCAAGTATATGAGGGATACATGGATGAATGGGAAAACCAACTAGTTCATGAATCCATTGATGATCTCAAGAAACAACATCTTTTTTCCACTCTTTTGACCTAGAACTTAAACCTAAAGTCGACCAATATAATTCTAAAGTTTATATTCCACATATTCCCATTACCATATCTATGATTTGCATGTACTCAAAGATAAATGGATTGTGATTTAGATTTATTTTTGTTTGCATGATAAATTAAAGAAGGTTATGAAATGACTTGTGTTTTTAGTGAATGATAAATGATGTGCTATAATATGTATATAGGTGTGCTAGAATATGTATATATATGTGTTATCTAATAAAATTTCTAACACAACATGTAGCATATACTTTTCAAAATATTCTACAGGGTATCAAAAAGAGCTTTGCACGATCAAGGCAGGTCGAGGAAGATACCAAGTATTTATGGAAACAAGAAGGAATCCATCAACTTTCTACTTACAGTAAACATATGATGCATCCCGCCTCCCCTCCTGGGGGTTTTCCGACCTCTCAGTCAAGGATATTCACAAAGATGAGCCGAATTGGATCTTCGGGCCCCTACTAGAACCCAAAATTACTTTTCGCATGCCCCTTTTTATCCTAGGAACAGGTCCTGTGAGACCCACTGGCTCTTGTTAAGCCCATGCTCCCTATTTGGAAATTTGAATAAAAATAGGCGCTAGCTCTTTGGGCTAGGAACTTTCCCCCATGCAACCTAGGGCTATAACCCAAGGCTCAAGCTCCTGAGTGCTTCGTAGTTTCGAACTCCAGGCGCTTCAACTGCAGCTATCGTCAATTACTTTGAACCTCGAACCGACGAACACAATGGGTGAGATCTATGACTCATGCTCCTCCAACAACCAACGACTTCAATCCTCTTCACGAGTTCAGGCTTCAATGCCTTTGGATGCACCTTACTCTGTTTTCCCTGAACTGTCTCTCTTTCGATCCCTTATCCGTGTTGACACTTGTCCTATGGATGGATGACCCAAATATTTCAAACCATGGAGGGCTCAGATCTTCTCAAGGGTTCCGGTCCTTCGACGATTCTCCACTTCTTCCTAATGGTGTTCCTTCCAAACAACAAAGTAGCAAAGTGTCTAATCCAATGGCACGTGTCCTGTCCGAATGGACAGCCAAGATTGTTTTGGGTCCCAACTCTTCGGGTATCTTCCCACTCTGCTCTCTTCTTTCTTATGGAGTACCTTTCCTATGAAACATATGGATCTCTGCCATGTGTCCTTCTGGATCCAACGGTCCAGATCCACTTCACTCTTCATGACTTTGCGAAGATTTCACTTTATTCCACGCCAATATTTTTGAAGTTCTTTCCCACGAACCCTCAGACATATTGCCACCTGTCCTAGATCAGATCAACAACTCACAATACTTCGGGCCTTCGAGGTTTCGAGGTTTCCGATACACCACACCCTGATTCTCCCAAAGCATCTATCCTCCAGTCCACACCTTACCTGCCACCACATATACCTTACGTTGATGGCTACCATGTGCTCCACTTTCGCAGCTTCAAGAAACATGCAACCCTCATCACCTGCTTCTTCCTGAATGGTCAGTTCTTCGATCCACCTTAATCTACTGACATGTCGCTTCACCAATGAATGGCCCCTGATTCATATTCGGGCCTAGGGACTTCAACAGTCCCTACGCCTTTGCATTTCAATACTCTCGAATGTGCTAAGTCCAAAGGACTTCCATGGTTATCCCTCATGCAAATTCTCCCGATCTAACGATTGTTGTAGCCTACACCCAGATCCAATCATGGGGACATGGTTACCTCCGTGCGCACTCCTTCTCCAACTGGAATCCTAACCGATGGTCCAGATCAATCCACGCCACCGATTCAACAGTACCTGTAGATCCTCCCTTATGCACATATTATCTCCCTCTCACGGGAATGTTGTCTGCTATCTCTTCTGATCTTTGTTCCTCTGGGGGTTTTATAGACCTCGACACACTTCCTCTGCGGTTCCTCCTGAACACTTGGAAACTTCAAAGTTAGAAAATATTTCTAAGTTCCTCCTGTGCACTCCTAACACTTGTTCACCTTGAGACCCCAAAGCTCTCTGAGAACCTTTCATGCACCTGTTGCACTCCACCGATTTACTCCTCAACACTTAGCTCAGTGTTGTCCCTATGCACACCTTGCACGAGACTTCTTCAAACTTCGCTCTCCTCCGAGCAACTGTGCACTCCTTGTACTCTTTCTACAAAAAATCCCCTCCATCTCTCCTAAGATTTAGAGTCCTGTCAGTGACTCTCGGCCTGCATACTCCTTGCGAGCATTGTGCACTCCTTGCAACAAACCTTTGCAAAATTTCAAGTTATTTTCCGTCAGCTTCAAAGTTGAACTTGACTTGGCCTTCGCACTCCTTGCGGGCACTGTGCACTCCTTGCACTGAATTTTTTTTTCAAGAAGAGAAACAATTGAAACTTATATAAACCTCACAGGTTTCCACCCATAGCCATGAAAACATACTCATTCATATGAACACATAAAACAGAAATAAAACATCACAGATTACTTGAATGAACTCAGAAAATGAGAACACCATACAAAAACCAGATAATTATAGACAGGAACCTCATAGACAGGAAAAAATGTTTTTTGTATTATCTCTGAATGTCTATACAGATTTACAAATGATGGACTACAACAAAGTCTCAATGCTTCCTCTCCTCTCTTGAGTTCTTATCTACAACTCTCTCCTCTTTCTCCTACTCTCTATGTCTCTCTCTCTCTCAATTTAATACATTGATCCTTTACAAAAAAGGGGCTCATCGATCTTATCCTTTCCACCGCCTTAGTGCCATCACTGTCTTAGTTAAGACACCTTATCCCTATGACTCATTACAATAAATAAATATCCAGAACTAACTCAGATCTAGACCTTCTTACATTCAACCATTAAGACGACCCTATCCACTACTTGTACCAAGGCATGGATTGACTTTACTCAACCTTACACATAAATCCGTATAGGGTCATATTTCAAATTTAAAAAAGGGAGGGTCCACGCCTCTCCCTTTCTCCAATGCACGCCTATGTGTTGGCTTGTTGGCACACCTACTGAGGTGGAAAGATGTTCCTGCATCATACTCCACTGCTGCGAAAAATTCACGAGCTCCTTCGCATGAGCTCCCTAGCTATGTTGAAATCCTCTTGGATCCCAAACTTCTTGTTGTAGTTGTTGTTGTTTCCCTGCTGTTGCAGGCTCTTCCCTGGTCAACCTCCTTCTGTTTCCAACTATATCCTATGGTGATTCCAACATCAACTCCTAATATTTTCAATCTCCTTGTCTAGCTAGTCTATGAGCTGGCTCCTCTTTTACAGTCTCCTTGACTACAATTCCTCTTCCTTATACACATCAAAGTGAAGATCGTCCTGATCCCCCATGTTGTTTTTACCTCCTATGTCCTTAGCTTGCCTCTCTGTTGTATACTCCAATTCTGCAGGCTCCTCGCTGAGCTTTTGCTAAGATTCCTCCTCTGACAGTTCAATTTCTGCCATTTCCTCTGTCTTTTCTTGTGATGGCACAAACCCAGCTTCATCCAGCTGCTCCTTTGGCTAGAAGTATTGTCCTTATGTTTCCAACTTAACCTGTTGGATGTGCTAACTCTACATATTTACCCTCTTCTCCAGGGCCTCCAGTTCTTCACACAGATTAGTGAAATCTATGTTGTCTGATTCTTATTATGTTGCAAGCTTCAGTGTTGCAGTCATATCCTGTTCAGCTTCTTGTCTAAACATTTTGAGCCATTTTCTTCCCCTACGTGGGTAGACTTTAGTATTTGCTCCATTCCCTCATTTATGATAGTCTATGTTGGTTGTCCTTCTTCTGCTACATCTGCAACACATATGCTAGCCTCTGCTTGGCTGCTTGGCAGAAATATTTTGATTCCTCCAATGATCAGAATGTACCTCTGATCTTCCTCTTCGATGGTGGAAGTATTTAACTTCTCATCATATTCATTCACATGGTCAACAAACCTACATGAATCTTCATACAAATGATGTCTTTCTTCTGCCTCCCTATCGCCTGTAAACATTCCTTGTTGATATGAAATTTCCACTGACCTCCTGAGACTTTTAGCTAACCTCAACTCATCTCCCTTGCTCACCTGAAAATATGAGATTTATTTTATGCCCTCTTAGCAGTCTATGAGATCCTGACTTGATCCCATCTCATTGCCCACCTGGAAACTTGAAAATGTACCACTGCCCTCCTGACAGCTTATGAGATAAAATGATCTCCCTTCCTCCTCATCACCGAGATTTCTCCCAGTTTCTAACTCACAGATGTGAATCATCTTCTCTTCTATGCCACTGAGGTTTTTAGCATGCCTCATCCACTTTCTCAACATTTGTTGTTTCCTTCTAGATAACAACTTATGGATAAGCCACTTTTCTTTTATCTTCAAAGGTCGTCCATATGTCCAGTGTACCTTCGCTTCTTGTTGTATCTTCAATGTCATCCTCTTTATCTCTTCTCTGATATCCTTGAGCTCTTTACCTATCTCAGCTTTGTTTTTCTATTGGTGGTCCTTGTCTTGACCACATCTATAGCCTTCAATAGCCATTATTCACCCTCTGCCCTCCCTCCTGGCAAGTCTAAGGATTACTCTGCAATTGAGAGCATCTCTAACTTCATCCTACGGCTCACCTGGATGTCCATTTGTTGTTGTTCCCATCAAACGATCATTCACAGAGCATTAATACTCTGTCTTCTACCTTTGCCTGTTGTCTACAGACAAATTCAAGCTTCTGATACCATTTTATCTCCTTTCAACTTCTCCCCTTTACCTACGATCTACAGACAAAATTTCAGCTATGATACCACTTGATGCAACCCCCCTCCCCTCATGGGGGTTCTCCAACCTCTCGGTCAAGGATCTTGAGAAAGTTGATTCGAATTGGCTCTTCGGGCCCCTACTGGAACCCAAAATTACTTTACACAGGCCCCTTGTTCTCCTAGGCGCA
This sequence comes from Picea engelmannii, assembly GCA_009831015.1. Classification (NCBI taxonomy): domain Eukaryota; kingdom Viridiplantae; phylum Streptophyta; class Pinopsida; order Pinales; family Pinaceae; genus Picea; species Picea engelmannii. Next base: position 96,735 of record ML804559.1, on the reverse strand, counting down.
GGTCCTGTGAGACCTGCGGGCTCTTGTTAAGCCCCTACTCCATATTTGGAAAATTGAATAAAACTAGGCGCTATCTCTCTGGGCTAGGCCCTTTCCCCCATACAACCTCGGGCTATGACTCGAGGCTCAATCTCTTGAGTGCTTCGTAGTTTCAGACTCCGACCGCTTCAACTGCAGCTATCGCCAATTACTTTGAACCTTAAACAGACGAACACAACAAGCGAACTCTACGCCTCATGCTCCTCCAACAACCAACGGTTGCGATGCTCTTCGCGAGTTCAGTGTTCGACGCCTTTGAATGCACCTTACTCTGTTTTCCCCGATCTGTCTCTCTTCCGAACCCTTATCCCCGATGACACTTGTCCTCTTGATGGACGGACCAGATCTTTTAAACCATGGACAACTTAGATCTGCTCAAGGGTTATGGTCTTTCGATGATTCTCCACTCCTTCCTAATGTTGTTCCTTTCGAACAACAAAGTAGTTAAGGGTCTAATCCAATGCCATGTGTCCTGTCCCAATGGACGACCAGGATTGCTTTGGCTCCTAGCTCTTCGAGTATCCTCCCACTCTGCTCTCTACTTTCTTCTGGAGTACCTTTCCTCTGAAACACGTGGATCTCTGCCACGTGTCCTTTTATATCCAATGATCCAGATCCACTTCTATCTTTGCGACTTCATGAAGATTTCACTTTATTCCACGCTAATCTTTCTGAAGTTCTTTCCCGTGGACCCTCGGATCTACTGCCACCTGTCCTACCTCGTATCAACGACTCGTAACACTTTGGGCCTCCAGGCTTCGAAGGTTTTCGATACACCACACCTTGATTCTCCCAGAGCATTTATCCTCTGGTCCATGCCTTACCTGCCACCACGTATACCTTACGTTGACGGCTACGATATGCTTAGCTTTTGGAGCTTCCAAAAGCTTGCAACCCTCAGCACCTATTTCTTCCCGAATGGTTAGTTCTCGAAACAACTTAATCTACTGACATGTCGCTTCTCCAATGAACGCCCCTTGATACGAATTTGGGCCTTGGGACTTCAATAGTCCCCGCTCCTTTATGTTTCAATAATCCCAAATGGGCTATGTCCGAAGGACTTCCACGGTTATCCCTCATGCAACTTATCCCGATCTAACGGTTGTTGTAGCCCACACCCAGATCCAATGGTGGGGACATGGTTACCTCTCTGTGCACTCCTTCTCCAACTGGACTCCTAAGTGATGGTCCAGATCGTTCCACGCCACCAATCCAACGATGCTTGTAGATCCTCCCTTCTGCACATCCTTTCTCCCTCTCACGGGAATGTCGACCGCTATCTCTTCAAAGATTTGTTCCTCTGGGGATTTTATAGACCTCGACACACTTCCTCTACGGTTCCTCACGAACACTTGGAAAATTCAAAGTTAGAAAATCTTTCTAAGTTCCTCCTATGCACTCCTAGCACTTGTTCACCTCGAGACCCCAAAGGTCTCTGAGAACCTTTCATGCACTCTTTGCACTCCATCGATTCACTCCTCAACACTTAGCTCAGTGTTGGCTCTATTCACACCTTGCACGAGACTTCTTCAAACCTCACTCTCCTCCGAACAACTGTGCACTCACACAGTTTCTAAAAAAACTCCCCTCTATCTCTCCTGAGATTTAGAGTCCTGTTAGTGACTCTCAGCCTATGCACTCCTTTCGGCCACTGTGCATTCCTTGCACCAAAGCTTTGCAAAATTTCAAGTTATTTCCCCTCATCTTCAGAGTCAAACTTGACTCGACCTTCGCACTCCTTGCGGGCATTGTGCACTCCTTGCACTGAATTTTTCAAGAAGAGAAACAATTGAAACTTATAGAAACCTCACATGTTTCCACCCATATAGATCACAATGCTCTAGATTGGTTGTAATTGAAACCTTAAACCCTGAATCAAGGAACCTTTTCTTTCAATGAAGAAACCATGTCTTTCTTATTTTAGAATAAGTAAATGCTTTGCTCGCTTATATAAAGAGCACTATGCACATTTTTATACATACGTTGTAGTTTAGTTGTGATATTTATTTATGTTCAACACTTATTCATTTTATTTCAGGTAGACTATTGTTCATTTTGCTTCTTTTAGATTCTTCTTGTTATAGAAATAGAATAGTTTTAGGCCACTTGTAGTTTCAAACTTAAGTAAACAAAGCAAAGGAACCAATATCATAGGATTAAGCACATAATCATCGGAGTCTAAGAAGAGCCACTAATTAAGCATGAACAAAGCAAAGGAACTAGTATCATAGGATTAAACACATAATCATTGGAGTCTAAGAAGGGCCATTAATTAAGCATGAACAAAGCAAAGGAACCAGTACCATAGAATTAAGAACATACTCATTGGAGTCTAAGAAGGGTCATTAATTAAGCATGAAGCCATAAGTGATTAATTTAAAGTATACTATAGGAAGTAGACACCATTCTAATTGAGTTAGAGAAAGAAGACACCTAGCCATGATTATTCTATGCGAGTTGGCATTCTATACCTATACTTATTAATATTAATAAAAAAAAATAATGTCTATACCTATTAATATTAATATTAATAAAGAAAAAGGCTCCCGGGGGGGCAGCTCAATTGGCAAGTGCCGTGAAAATGAAGTTCCATGAAGTTTTGAGTTCAACTCCCCCCGACTTACTTTGTGTGCCATGTAAGGGGCATCGTGGGCAGCCTGGAGGTTATAGTGGTACATTATATATATATATATATATATTAATAAAGAAAAATATTAATAATAAAAATAAATAAAAGAAAAAAACACTCCATATTAATATTAATTTAAAAATAACACTCCAGATTTGGTTTGTATTTAAATCCCATCCTTCATAGTAACAATGAAGAAGAATATTCATGTCATTAAATTGTGATCAACCACTTAATATTCATTACAAAAAAACCTAAAATTTTAGAACCCAGATTTTATATATTTAACTAATTATTTATAACTGATTGAAAATCCCGACAATATCATATGATAAGCATTATCCATCATACACTAAGTATGATGATTGCTACATTGTACAACTATAAGGTATATCTATGTCCATCATCCGATCTCCAATCGCAGGGGCCATCCATTGTTTTTTGTAGGCCAATGCAACTGCAATCAATTACGCAAAATATTGACGGCAACTTACCAAAGATTGAAGAGACGCAAGGACGGATTGATTGAAATTCGAAATTTAAATTTCAAATTTAGCTGGACGCGCTTAATTTGAACTTCGAGTTTAAAATGGGCACGCTACATTTGAGAAGAAAGACTAAATCTCCAAGCTCCAAGCGCCATGGTCGTAGACACCATGCAGATGCCGAGAGTGGGAGTGAATATGGAGGCTGCGAGGAGGCGTTGTCACCTGTCGTCGCGAGGGGAAAGGCCGTGGTGGTGGTGGCGGCGGCGGCGGCGGTAGTGACAGTAGGCTATATTCTCTTATACCCTGCTATCTGATACCCTTCTCAGCAGGAAGAACAGCTCTTCGGAACAGCTGAACTATCATCATTCTCTCCTCTCGTATTTACACCACTGTTGTTCGAATCTCCAGGCCACCTCTCAGTCGTGGACTCTCAGACGCCCAGAAAACGTGGTCGTGAGCCCGAGCCTCTTCCAGATTCCATTGATGTGTCTGAGCCGAAATGCTTCCACGGCGAACCACAGCGAAGAAACAGATCGGTTTGTTCATCTACTGCAATTAGACAAAACCGTAGCAGACGAAGAAGATGAATACGCTCCCATTAAACACCTCGTAAGTGGAGTCATGAGAAATCTGGAGGAAGAAATTGCTGCCACATGTTCCAGTTCTATTCTACCCTCCATCTCTGTGGATAATGTTGCGGGCGTCCGATATTTATAGAGACCATGAAGGTCAAACCCTAGATTCAGATGCGTGGTTTGATCTTTCTTATCTCGTGAATGTGTCAGACGACGAGCTCGGCATTCCTCCGAGCCCCGCTCGGGACTTGAAGGACGAAGTCTGTCTATCTCAGAAGGAAACATCCGTGGCTATGTTGTAGAACCCGGATCTTAAATCCCTTGGTGAAAATTGGTAGTTTGAGGACTTTGAGAACTACCAGCAGTTAATAAGCCCATTCATGGGTTTGACAGGTTAAAGGATGCATTCAAAAATACAAGGAAGTTATGAAGAGGAAATCACATTCATTGATTTGGGAGGACGACTAAGAATATGCCAACATCTTCAATTGTTAGCCCTCAAATTAGAATTTTAGATTAAAAAGTGATTAATTGTTCTCATTATCAATAAGTGTACACCTTTCTACGTAATAACGTGTTTGAGTTAAATCCTATGGCTCAATTTTTAAGTTCTAGACTCGACTAACTAACTCATAAATCTCCTTACTCTATGACTTTTTTTTAGTTCTTTTCCCTTTTTCAGTTCTTTTGAAGTTATATAAGATAATGAATTTCCAACCAAAATAAATTCAAAAATAAAATAAATTCAAAAATAAAATAGTTAAACAACTCCTAGATGAAGTTATAACTTCTTACATTTTTAGATTTTATGCAGTACTATGTGGTATATTTGGATCATAAAGAATGGAAATTTGTTGACCTTAAATACATGGATAGACTCATAACAATAGGATTCAAATATAATTTTGGATTGCTACGAAACTACTTCTGCATGTCTTAATAAATTACTATGAAACCTCATAGGAGAAGCTTTATAAGATCATAGCATACGTTTGTTTATGTTAGTGAATTCACTGAATTAATGGGGTTACACTTTTAAGTCCATAAATATGCGCTGATCATGTTGATGGGCCACTTAATTTTTTTTGGTACTAGAGGCATATATTTTTCATATATTTTGTCAAACATAACTCCTTTTGTCATGTTTCATGGTAAACCCCTTCCCTCCCTTCAAGGGTTCTTTGACCCTATTTTTCATATATTTTGTCAAACATAACTCCTTTTGTCATGTTTCATGGTAAACCCCTTCCCTCCCTTCAAGGGTTCTTTGACCCTTTGAGACAATCGTACCTGTAAATCAAGGGCCTTTACATCAATATGCGTTGTTCATGTTGATGGGCCACTTAATTGTTTGGGGACTAACGGCATATAATTTGTCAAACATGACTCCTTGACCTACGCCTCTCAACTTATGGCCCCTCGTTGATTGTACGCCTCTCAACTTATGCCCCCTCGTTGATTGCACGACATATCTGCCAACCTTGAAGCAAGCAATATAAGAGACTAAGAATGATTGAAGAATCCATATGTAATACTGATTGAAGGATTCAAGAGGTATTGTGAACTTAGGTATTGTGAACTTACAATGACATTAACAAACTTGAAGGAAAAGTCCAATGGAAAATGTTATGTTAATCCTATATATTAGATGTACATATTATGTTACTTAGTTATGTTAAATGTTATCATTGAAATATGTTTTATTTTCAAGTTTAATGAAAAATGTTATGTTAATCCTATATATGAGATTTACATGTCATGTTACTTAATTATATTAGATGTTGTCATTAAAAAATGTTTTATTTTCAAGTTTAATGGAAAATATTATGTTAATCCTATATATGAGATGTACATGTTATGTTACTTAGTTATATTAAATATTATCATTGAAATATGTTTTATTTTCAATTGGATATAGCATTTGTGTATATATTCAAGAAAGGTATGAAACAATACACTACCTTCATTTTAATTTTCAATTTATTATAGGTTAAGAGATATCCACATCAAATCACATCAAATCCTTGGGATATAAAACTATTTTTAAGTTTTTGCAATTTTCAAAAATCTTTTGGAACAAGTTCTAAGAGTTGGAGATGTCTTATCTAGACAAACATTAAATCATGTCAAAACAAAGGTTAGTTAATATATTATTCGCATGTCAAAACACACGTTAGTTAATATATATGGATTGCATTTAAAATGATTCTGCATTGGGTTCATAATTTATGTAAATCTTATGGCATTTTCAATGAAATAAGCATGTGAGGCTTTCCTATGTGCACTTCTATGGTATGGTCATTAAAGTTGTGTTTCCAACCATGCATATGATTATTTAGAATATGGTCGATATTGTGTATTTTTTATTTAGAGACTAGTGCATGCCACACTTCCCTTTCATGACATGTGACATGTTAATTGTGATAGAAATTTCTAAAAACAACAAGACTAAGAAAATTTATTAGAGATACATGCACAATTTATTAAAATATGGTGTAAAAATATGAAAGGAATATAATTAGCTTTGTTATCGCATAATCTTTACTTTCCCAAAGCCCGAGGCAAGTGAGATAAGATTGGTGTAACAAAGGGGTGACCTATCATTGTCACCTTAATAGGAAACCCATTTCTGTTTAGGAGTATGATAAGACTACCCCAAGGGAGGCATCCTCGGTGGCTTAAAGGGTTGGGTAAGCTAAGGATAAGGACAAGAAAAACGCCCTCTAACTGGTCACCAAAGTTAAGGGTGTCTACGTCTAAGGAATTGAGGCAAAAGAAGAACATTGGTGTACCTTCCCGGAACAAGAACAATATAGAATGTAATTTGTACTTGCCCAAATCTCGAGGCAAGTGAGAAAATATTGGCGTAACAAGGGGATGACCTATCATTGTCAACTTAATAGGAAACCCCTTTCTATTTAGGAATATGATAAGACTACCCCAAGGGAGGCATCCCAAGTGGCCTAAAGGGTTGGGTAAGCTAAGGATAAGGACACAAAACCCCCCTCTCACCGATCACCAAAGTTAAGGGTGTCTACGTCTAAGGAATTGAGGCAAAAGAAGAATGTCGATGTACCTTCCCGGAACAAGAACAATATAGCATGTGATCTGTACTTTCCCAAATCCTGAGGCAAGTGAGAGGAAATTAGCGTAACAAGGGGGTGACATATCATTGTCACCTTAATAGGAAACCCCTTTATGTTTAGGAGTATGAAAAGACTACCCCAAGGGAGGCATCCGCGGTGGTCTAAAGGGATGGGTAAGCTAAGGATAAGGACAAGAAAAACACCCTCTCACCAGTCACCAAAGTTAAGGGTGCTTACGTCCGAGGAATTGAGGAAAAAGAAGAATGTCGATGTACCTTCCTAGAACAAGAACAATATAACATGTATGTATAATTTCAAAGTACTAAATGATAATAAAAGCTTCAAAGACGTTAGACAATAAAAAAATGAAGTGGTTGAAGAAAATTTGTAGCAATTTATCAGTTTACAACAATAATAAATGTTATGTAACAACCACAAAAATTAGTGCTCAGAATTGCTAGAAACGACAGTGAAAATTGAGCATATATCAAGTAGAGTCCTTAGCAATTGTCACAAGCAAGTTAGCTTAGTATATGTAGAAAATGTGTTGCAGTTAGATGGTTGTAGTAAAAATTAATAACAAAAGCAAGAAAGTTAGATATCTAGGCTATGTTAGTGTTATACTTAGTTAGCATAGGCTTGAGAGAATAAGGTTTGAGATTTTGATCAGTCTTCTAATAAGAGAGAAGTGAGAACTAGTGTCTTTTAGGGTTTATGGAGTTAATTATATCAACATAATAACTTGGAGAAATAACAATAACAATAATTATACTTTTATAAGATATGAAAAGGTGGAAGCTTGAGGAGTAACACCTTAAGTGCTCAAGTACCAAGCCCTTAAGAGAAGACATAAGTAGGGTGTAGGCACTTCTAGGACCTAGCGATTTCTCCTATCTTTAGGCTCTTGAAATATATTTAATGCAATAAGAACTAGACAAAGCTTCAAAAGTGCCATCACTTTAGGGCTCTAGAAGTTTGTCTAGACAAGATCTTCTTAGGCAAGACTAACAAAACAAAGAGCAAGAAAGAAGCATTGTATGTTTCTTACTCCTAGGTTTTTTAAGCAAGCAATTTCATAATCTTAAATATGAACAAGTAAACATACCATAAACATTTATCATGAAATGAAAATTGCATATTTACTTCACCAAGAATAATCAAGCATAAAAAACCTAGATTTGCCAAAATTCCACCAAGAAATGATCCAAAATCCATCCAAACAAGTCTCCAAGCAAGTGTGCCTCCAAAGTTTAGCCAAGTACTCCAAAAAGGGTGTCAATTTCAGTCCCCCTCTTGTGAGAGGTGAGTTATTATCAAAAAATGAAACTAGCCAACCATATTTATATCGGAATCCTGACTAATTTACGCAAAAGTTGTGTCTTTTCACAAAATAGAGCCTACATGTAAATTTTCTCTTAAAACTCAAAATTAACTCATTTATCACAAAACAAACCCTTAAGAGGGTGACATCATCCTTCCTAGGGTGACGTTAGGCCTCCTCCATGAGATATAGCGATCATCTAGCAAAACCTTGGGCCTTCAAAGGCCCTCCTCCATGCCACATGTGCCAAAAATGTAGCCCAACATCTCTCAATGTCAAACCCTATCCCTAGGTGATGTCATGGGGCTACTAGGGTGATGTCCAAGGTCTCCAAATGCAACGTCCAGGTGGGGAAGGTTGGCCCCTCGTCGTCCAGGCATGCCAGGTTGCCTTTAAAGAAAACTTTCTCTTCATTCACTATGAAAATTGTTTGTCACTGTCTTTCCCCAAACATGGGGTCTTTGCATCCATCCTTGGGCTTCAAGACCTCATGAAGATTCGAACTGATCACCTCCTCATGAATACATGTCCACCGGGTAAGGTCCTGTAAAGGAAAACATATACGCCCTCCATGGGTCCATGAGTCACAAGTATCATAACAACTAAATCACATCCAATAATAAAAGCACCCAAACATGTGCATCAATACCCCTTAAAGCAAACAAATTCTCAAGGATGTTATACAAATTGATAAATTTAGGTGGGAATGGTCTCAGGATGCCCTATTGGGTCAATAACTCCCAAGTCTAGGGTGTTTCCTAGGTGTATCCTATCCAAGTCGTGTGTATGTGAAATGGTGTGGAATAAAATTTTGGGCATGGGGTTCATGACATAAAAGGGTTTGTATTATCTTACCTATAGGTGCCTTTGTGGAGGGTGAGTTGCACCTTACCCTTAATGCAATTTTTTCCAAGCCCATTCATTTTTTGTTCTTCTTCCTAGCCTTTGATTTCATTGTTTCTTTCATGTTTCAAGGAACTAGTTGGAGGCCACTGTCCTGGCTTGGTTTCTAGATACAACAGTGTCATTCACAAGTATCTCATGAAAATGAGAAGTTTGGCTCATGATGAGACCCCCTTTTCCCCAGTCCTGTAACTGAAAGCCACTAACTTGGTTTGGTGACCAGATGATGGTAATTTCATACCACTAAATACTTATGATTATGATAGGCCAGCTCGTTATGAGACCTCCTATCCGCCAACTAACACCTTGAGTATTCATTATCATTCATTTTGTGGGTTCCATATTCTTACAAAGAAGCATTTCATTGCTTTCTCGGGGATCCCTAGGTGAAGCATCTCAAAGGTTTATTATTGGATTTTATCTTTTTCCAAATACTTTTACCCTATGGGCCTTCAAACCCTCATTTCCATGAGGTAATGTAGAATCCCTTCTTGGGTCAATACTCTCGAAGATCCCAAAAGGATGGGGACATGGAGGGAAAATGGTATCAAAAGTGAAAAGTATGGTAGGGAACAGACGATGAATTTTCAAGTAACCACCCAGTAGCAACCTATTCATGAAGGAAACTAACTTACTAGGACACAATGACACCCCCCTCAGGTTTGAATAAGGAAAAGAACATAAATTTGAAGAAAATGTTCTGAAATCAAGAAAGATCCTCTGCAATATGTTGAAATTCTTTAAATATTAGAGTGATATGTACCATGATACCTAGACTCATTACCTCATGGAGAAAGACCCGTTTCCTTGTGGGAACCAAGACGGTGTGGTGGATGCTACTACTGGTGATGTGTAGGATGCATTAATGAAAAGAAGGGCCCCTCAGGTTTGAATAAGGAAAAGAACATAAATTCGAAGAAAATGTTCTGAAATCAAGAAAGATCCTCTGCAATATGTTGAAATTCTTTAAATATTAGAGTGATATGTACCATGATACCTGGACTCATTACCTCATGGAGAAAGACCCGTTGCCTTGTGGGAACCAAGACGGTGTGGTGGATGCTACTACTGGTGATGTGTAGGATGCATTAATGAAAAGAAGGGCCCCTCCAGGGCTATGCTCTGTCCATCTATCTCTTGACACTACATGTCTACAACCATTGGGCCTCGAGACATGATATCCTTAGTTACCCCTAGGTTTGGGGGTAACATATGGCTCCTACTCGAGGACATGTGCTCACCATAGAGTACATGATAACCTCGAAATCTCTGGTATGACATGTGCCTTCTAAAACTCAAACAAAAGATCAGTACATCTAAGGTGGTAATATCACCCTTTGTCCATATATGATAGAAAAAATAAAAATAAAAATAAAATATCTCCAATCTAATATATGAGCATATAATGTATACAAGTGAAACAAAGCAATATGAAAATGAAAATAAAGCTATACTAACATGATATGCATGGTATATACATGCATGGTATATACAATGGATGTAAATTCCTACTTACCTATACTTACTTGTTGATTGAGTGCTAAGTATAATCATATAGCCAATACAACCACACTAGTAATGTATCATAACACCTTCCTCTGTGATTCATCATAAACAAAAACAATGGCAAGTTAAGCACAAAAATAACATGAGTTTGATCCGTAACAACCTACAACCAGACAGACATAGCGTTTGATCCTGCATTGACTCTTCCCTTAGTCGATGGCTGAAATGACAATCTTTCCTCTGGCTCGTCCGCTTTCCTGATGTTTGAAAGCCTCTATAACATCAAAGAATGAATGCGGGCTCTTTGGATCGATCATTGGTTTCAGTTTCTCAGTTTCTATGTACGGCTGTAGCTTTTCCAGGTTATGAGTATTGGTTGTAAGAATGAAAAAATCATCCCTCGGATGAGGTTGAAACAAACCTATGTCCAGAACTTTGGCTTCCTCTTTGGCCACCACATGAGACTTGGTCGAATCCCCTGCAAATTAAATAAAACACTTTCATTATATTACATCATATTTGTATTGGAAGCCAATCCAAGCAAAATAAGTGAGTTAGTGACTGGTACCTATGGTGTCAAATACGAAATCAAATTTCTTGGAGACTTGATCGTAGCTCTGCTTGGTGTAATCGATGACCAGATCAACCCCGAGGCTTTTGACGAAGTCGAGCTTCCCAGTGCTAGTCGTGGAAAAAATCCTCGAAGCTCCATAGACATTCTTTGCTAGCTGAATGGCCAGGCTACCCACTCCGCCCGCTCCTCCCACTATGAAAACGCTCTGCCCCTTTTCAATTTTTTCTATATCGAACGCCTGCTGAGTAATCAGTACCGCAAGCGACAAACTCGTAGCTTCCTCAAACGATAAATTTGTGGGCTTCGGCGCCACCAAGTATTCCTCCACTACGGTGTACTGGGCGAGTGTTCCCCACTGCTTTGGTCTGCCCGCTGTGAAGTTCTGGATGTCACTGTAGACCTTGTCGCCATTCTTGAACTTGGAAACGCAATCGCCAACTTCCACCACCACTCCTGCTGCATCACAGCCCGGTACAGCCTATATAGCGCAAACCTACCATTGAAGAAAAAAACAACAGCCCAGTAAAGCCTGTATAGCACAAACCAACCATTGGGTAAAAAAAAAAAAAGCTAGTCATGATATAGGGTTGATATTTTGGATCAAGTTTCAAACGGTTGGATATTTCTTCATCGTTGGTTGAGTTTAATACTGTTAGATATTTCTTCATCGTTGGTTGAGTTTAATACGGTTAGATATGTCTTCATCGTTGGTTGAGTTTAATGGGTGAAATATAGAGAAATAATGTATGTAAAACTCACTAGATTTTAGTAGTCAAATCTCTAACCTAAAAAAAATTCATACAAACTATCTTTGAAAATTGTAATTTCAATTATAACTAATTATTCTTAAAATTTGTAACTAGCAAATTTCATTTTTATTAAACTAGCACAGCAGCTGGTAAATGCTTAAAGACTTATGGTTAAGACTTATGGTTTGTAAAATAAAACTAAAAATATGAAGAATATGAAACAAATGTAAATCTTCAATTGATAACCATAAGATTGAAATTTATGATTAAATTGTCAATAGGGTAAACCTTTCCCCTAATTATAATAATAAAACAAATTATTCAAGCTCACAACGATTAAAATTAAACGAACAAAGGAAAAACTTAAGTTTTTATTCATAACTAAATAATTTTTAAAAGATCAAATCAGATCAAACACTGAAATGCCAGAAAACATCAAGAGTAACTAAACCCTGACACTATGGAGAATGAATGTTAAAAGATCAAACCTGCTGTACAGCAAAATGTCTATCATGCCTAAAATGCTTGAGAGATTGGAACCAGAATGGAATGCAACTAAACCCTGACACTATGGAGGAATGAATGTTAAAAGATCAAACCTGCTGTACCCTAAAATGTCTATTATGCCTAAAATGCTTGAGAGATTGGAACCAGAAATCTTCCATTCGTTAAATAAAAACAATAAAACAAATTATCATAAACTCATGTAACTCATCTATTATTGGTGAAGTAGCTTCGGTTAAGAAAAAACAAAAAAATATGAATACCGGAAAATCGGAATCCGCCCTTTTGAATATGCCTTCCCGTCTCTTAAAGTCGGCGGGATTGAGAGCGGCAGCTCGGATTTTAACTAAAATCTGGCCGGCCCCGGCTTTGGCACAGGTAATTCCCCGGATTGCAAGATGTTTATGGATCCATATTCGTTGTAAAACCACGCCTTCTTTATTTTACTCGTATCTTCTTTCAACCCGCGCTCGTTTGTTTCGTCTTGATCTGATCGGAGAACCAGATATTCAGAGTATTGTGATGAAGGAATTTGGAAATTCTGACAGATGGGTGTGTATTTGTAGCCATTAATGAAGTGCATGCACGTCGCACTAACTAGATGAAGTACATTGCATCTAGACAGAAAAAAGAAAACTGTGATTCAGCTTCACATTATGGCAAGAATATCCAGCCTGCGGCAGAGCTTTTAAGACTCTGTCAGCAGGCTGCCCATGCATGCTATCATGGAGCATGACCATCCCGCCGCCACCCTCGACATTTGCGCCGGAAGGGCCATTTCAGTTGCCAAAGATGGGTGGATTCAAACTTTAAAATTTAAACACCGCGCCATTAGCAATTCCGCACAGGACCTCATCAAACAAAGAAGACAATGCGTGTGCACGCGAATACCAGGAAGACTCTCCTCCTGATACAGCAGTTTGTCTCTTCGTTGCTCACCTCCTACTCTCGTCGCTCTAATAGCAGGCCATACCAATATATTATCTCCAGGCTTTATGTTTCTGCAAGTAGATTAACGAATGTAGTTGGGAATATGAGAAATTACATTTAATGCGTTTCTTCCAAAGTTCCCTCCAATGTAGTGAAGATCATAGCGCTGTATGGCAACGCCCAGTAATTCGAGAGGGCAATGAAAGCCGCAGAGCTGATGCTTGACAATCCCCAGCATTTCGTCTATCATTCCACCTCTGTACAAACCGGACACCGGATCTCAGAGCATTCAGCAGACGAGGAGCTAGAATTGGGGCTCTCTATTTCCTTCTCCCCACGCATAATCTCCACTCCTCGCTCTCGCCTTCCGAGATCAACCAGATTTCTTCCCGTGTTGGGCAACTTGTGCCAGTTTAAAATTGGCCGCCATGAGCGGCGGAGTTAGTTGAATGAAGAGATTCAAGGTGCTAAAGAAACAGCCGAAACGAGGCATATTGTTATGCTGAAATTGCAAGTGGGTGATGCAGATGCTGATGGGGAGGTGAGGGAATCAAGTATCAAAATCATGAGGGGCATATATTGGAAGCCTACGTTGGAGACATAAATGAGTTCTCCAGTTCTGTCAAGAGGAGCATTAAGGTCATCTAATTTGCTAATTTGCTAAGGTCATTAAGGTCATCTAAAGGAACCATTTGTTACAAAACTAATCATCGGGTTCTCTGTGTATACAAAAGCATTACGTCCTAACCAAGATTAACTGAATTACATGATTTTGTAATGTAACTTCACTTTGGAGAAGCTTCGGTGGCGAATGAGATCTCTAGAAATTACGAAAGTGGTCAATATTTTCAGTTGCCACTATTTAGCTTGAAAAATTGATCTGGTCTGTCTCGTATGGTAGTGTTCCAAAGTGTTTTAATTTGTCACAAATGTTAATTACCTCAAAAGGGTATATCTATTGACAATGGAAACATTTAATGATTTTTTAACCATAAATTTCAATTGTATGGTTATTAATTGAAGATGTTAGTATATTCTTAGTCGTCCTTCTAAATCAATGAATTAGATCTCATATTCATATTTTAATATGATTAAAAAATAACTTTGTGACCATCTAATTACCACGTTCAAATGATTAACAAACTTAATTAAAATTAAAAATTTACTCCATTATTAAATTTTTATCATTTTACACATCTTACCAACCATATACCTTTCTACATTCACATTTAGCAACTTTCCTAATAAATATGAACTTTTGAAAAAAATGATGTTATCTATAGTATGGTATTGTTCCAATTTGGCAAAACCTATTTAATAACTCCAAGTTAATAAATATGAATTTGTTTATGTAGTTGGTAATTTGTGATGAGTTTGTTGTAGTTGGTAATTTGTTATGAATTTGTTTATAGGGAGTGAACAAAAAAATTTGATTTTTTTTTTTTTAAATTAATAAAAAATTATGTACATTTAGGTTTCTGTGGTGAGATATTTGTTCAGAATTTGTCGGAAGAACCACAATGCTATTGACAAAAAAGCCTGAGGAAAAATAAGAGAGGAGCTCTTAATAAATAGTGACGAGGAGGGTGGAAAACTAAGGTCGGCTAAGTGAACCCTAGGTTTGGGGAGGTTTTTCAAAATAGGTATTTAATTAATGAATTAAAAAGATAACCCGATAGTATTAATTAAATTTTATGTTAAGAATAGGCTAAATTTAGGGTTAACCCTATTATTAATATTAATTTTAATATTAATTATATGTTAATAAAGGTTAAATTAAGGTTAATTTAGTGAGGTAGCATTAATGTTATTATTGTTATATTAGTGGTCGGCTAAGTGAAGCCCTAGGTTTGAGGATGTTAATATTGTTAATATTAATTTAACTAAGCATCAGTAGCAATCTAGGGTTAAAAATAGGCTAAATTTAGGTTAATGTTATTCTTATTAAATTTAATGTTAAATATAGGCTAAATTTAGGGTAGTCACAGTGTTAATATTATTAATATTAAATTTAATGCTAATTATAGGTTAAATTAAGGTTGATTTAATGAGGTGGCACACTAGCAATCTAGGGTTAAAAAAGCTAAATTTAGGTTAATGTTATTAATATTAAATTTTTATGTTAAATATAKGCTAAAWTTATGGTTAGCCASAGGTGTTAATATTATTAATATTAATTTTATGTTAATTATAGGTTAGATTAAGGTTGATGAGGTAGCATTAATATTAWTAYTGTTTTATTAGTAGTYGGCTAAGTGAAACCCTAGGTTAGAGGATGTTCAATTTTAGGGTTAATTTAAGTTGTAAACAAAAGGTTAACTTTAATTAGTATTATGYTGGTTAAGTTTAAAATGTAAAAAGGTAATAATATTAATGTATGTCAAGGGGGATTATYATAAGGTAATAGGTTAAGTTAGCCACATGGTGTTAATATTATTAATATTAMTTTTATGTTAATTATAGGTTAGATTAAGGTTGATGAGGTAGCATTAATATTATTACTGTTTTATTAGTAGTYGGCTRAGTGAAACCCTAGGTTAGAGGATGTTCAATTTTAGGGTTAATTTAAGTTGGAAACAAAAGGTTAACTTTAATTAGTATTATGTTGGYTAAGTTTAAAATGTATGTCAAGGGGGATTATCATAAGGTAWTAGGTTAAGTTAAGGTGYGACAGAAGTGAGGGTGAAAGTATTAGAGTCMTRAGGGTAAGGTTAATAATGTTATMTTTTYCGAATGAGCGRGATCCARCTTTCRCTAATCTCTAGGCCATTGTCTCTATTTAGGTTATCRRKATTTTTGATGATTTYGATTGCCTCTCTAATTCGTCTTTTAAGGAGATGGTMTTCTTTAGCTAAGATTTTGGTGTCCTCTAGGCGTAYGTGATGCTTAGTTGTGAGAGAGTGTTCGGCTAGTGCTRAGGTCCGGGTTCGTTCRTTYTTGATGTCAWCACTATGCTCTTTAATCCTGGTGTTGAAAGAGCGGCCTGTTTCTCCAATGTAGCATTTGCCACAGGAGCAATCTATTCTGTAAACTCCTTTGAAATTGTGTTGGTCAAGCTTGTCCTTGACAGATCTCATTTTCTGTTTGATGGTGCTAAGTGGTCTGAATGAGGTATTAATCTCTTTCATGTTTAGGATTTTTGCGATTTTATCAGTGACTCCTTGGATGTAAGGGAGGTAGGCAGTGAGGCTCGGGGTTTGGTTGTTTGGTTGTTTCTCTTCAAATTCTCTAGCAGACGCCATCAATGGTTTCTGGCAGTTTCACTGTGTCGTGCATCAGTAGCCCTCCGATCAACACTTGATCTGATGGTTCAGATTACATCGCGATTTCACATATCGCGATATCGGGATTCCTGATGTCAATAATCTTTGACATGTCCAACTCTCGATCCCCGAAACTTCAACAAGGACTGGAATCAACGGTCCAGATTCAAACTTAATCTGACGGTTCAGATTACATCGCGATTTCACATATCGCGATATCGGGATTCCTGATGTCAATAATCTTTGACATGTCCAAGTCTCGATCCCTGAAACTCCGACAAGGACTGGAATCAACGGTCCAGATTCAGCCTTAATCTGACGGCTCAGATTACATCGCGATTTCACATATCGCGATATCGGGATTCCTGTGGTGAATGTTCTTTGACAACTTCAACACTCGATCCTCGAAACTCCGACATGGAATGGAATCAACGGTCCAGTTTTGATCTTGATTCAACGGCTGCGATTTAAGTTCGATTTTGCATATCGCAAAATCAGGATTCCTTTTGCATTGTTTCTTTGACATTTCCAACACACGATCCTCGAAACTCCGACATGGTGTAAGTCTGCTGATGCCACATGTGTTAAATAACTTCCACGTGTCACCCTGATTCGTGACTTACATGTGCTTGGCATGTTGAATCAGTCTGACACTTGTCATTACCTGGTTGTGCCATGTGTTCCTAGCTGACGTGGTTTGCTGACGTGAGTCAGATCGACGGTCCAGATGTGATCTTGATTTGACGGCTCAGATTACGTCACGATTTTGTACATCGCGAAATCGGGATTTATGTGGATGATATTACTTGTCATCTCCAACTCTCGATCCCCGAAACTCCGACAGGGAGTCAGATCAACGGTCCACATAACCCCCTGAGATGGATGGTCCTCCTGCTTTCGAGATTTGTGAGCCCTCTACTCCTTGCACTTTTTAAAGATCTTGTAGGTTTCGATCCAACGGTGGTCGGACCCTACGCTCAGATCTGACGCCTGAGATCTATCCTCCTCTTCAGCGCGCTCTTCTTGTCTTTATTCAGATCTGACGACCCTCATGCTGTCAGGAATTGTGAGCCCTCTACTCCTTGCACTTTAAAGAACGTGCAGGTTCTCCTCGATCCAACGGTGGTCGGACCCTATGCTCGGATCTAACGCCCGAGATCTATCCTCCATATCTGCGCACTCCTCTTGTCTACATTGAGATCTGACGGTCATCGAAAATTTTGGATGGGATCCAATGATCAGAGATGCTTCTCAGGCCTTCAATCATTTTGTCAATGTTGTGTTGCCTTCGATCATTCGATCTTCCTGGACTTATCTTCTCTTTTCCTGTTGATCATCGCTGCTGTACTCAAGCCATCATCACTGTTGTACTTGTCAGCGTTGCCTTCGATCATTCGATCTTCCTGGACTTATCTTCTATTTGCCTGTTGATCATCAGTGTTGTACTCAAGCCATCATTATTGTTGTACTTTCCATCAATGACAAGCTTACGTTGCCTGTAAAACATACCAAACATCCTCTGCACTATCTCTTCTGATCTTATCGAGGTTGCTCTGCAGCTTCTTCCCAAAATACTTATGGTGCCCGTCTGTTACATTCTTCCTGTATTCATGCCATCTTCATTGATGCACTTGCCATCAATGACAACCTGTTAAACATTTCCAACACTTTATTCACCTAGTGACAGTTTGGGAGGTAACATTTTGGCGTCATTATTGGGGATAAATTCCATTCCCTCGGTATTCAAAGTTTATCTTAAAAACAATTATGGGTAGGATTCAAAGGTTTTATTAGTTTTACTTATTTGGCGACTCCATTGAGGGGGGAATCCCATTTCCTTAATACATTTTAGAGGATTCAAAGGTTTTATTAGTTTTACTCATCTGACAACTCCATTGAGGGGAGGAATCCCATTTCCCTAAGAGATTTTAGAGGCTTGTTTCTTTTACAGTGAAGTAAGAAACATTGTACTGACATTTGAGCATTCACCTTGGCGACTCCACTCTTGTCACATTTTATTTTCAAATTTAAGTTATTGGAAAATTGGCACCTTGGGATTTTTGTGAGTTTCATCCTTGTTTTGATCTTGAAGGAATTAGTGGATATCCTAATCATTTTACTCAGTAATGAGTAGAAAACCTTCCTAAGTTTGATGGTATTGAATCTCATGCCATTCAACACATTGTTTTATTTTTGGAGTATTTTCTAAATCTTGATGTATCTCATGAGGATGTCATGATTAAGTTGTTTGTAATATCTTTGGAGATGAAGGAAAAATCTTTCCTAAGTCATATTAGTAATCCTAAGACAATATATTCTTCTGATCATTTGTTTAGAATCTTATTCAAGTGTTGGGGTCCTAATCATCAAGATTTTGAGAATTTTTTTAAATACTATGTGGTGATCGTGCAAGAAAATAAAAGGTATAAAGTTATTAAGACCTTTGAGAATCATTAGATTTGAGAGAAAACTTATAATTCCATGGATGAATATTTTTCTTATCATTCCCTTGAAGAAAACTCACTCAAGGAACACATTTAAGGTCTAACCTATGAAGAATATCTTAAAGAAGAAAGGATTGTATGCTTAGAAGATTGGATTGAGGTTTTCCATGAAAGAAAAAGATAAATAGAAGATTTTTTCCACCTGTTTCAAATAAATTTTCATTAGATTTGGGGGCTGAAATAAGCAAGAAAATAATTCCCTTTTTTGCTTGATAGAGAAGAAATATTATATGGTTGCAACTCATAGGGAACATGTTTCCACCTTAACATTAGCTAACGATCAAGAACATAAAGGGAAGATGAAACATCCCATTAAAAATCAAGAATATAAAGAAGAAAACCAACCATATAAGGAACACATTCAGGAGGAATCACTCCATGGAAAATACAACTTTAGTGGTGACCAAGTATAAGAGGGATACATGGATGAACAGGAATAAAAACTACTTCATGAATCCATTGATGATTTCAAGAAACTACATATTTTTTCCACTCTTTTGACCTGGAACTAAACCCTCAAGTCTACCAATATCATCCTAAAGCTTGTGTTCTAGAGATTGGCATTACTATATCTATGCTTTGCATGTACTCAAAAGTAAATGGATTTCCATTTATATTTATTTTTGTTTACATGATCAAATTAAAGAAGGTTATGGAATGACTTGTGTTTTTAGTGAATGATAAATGGTGTGCTAGAATATGTATATATGTGTTCTCTAATAAAATTACTAACACAACATGTAGCATATACTTTGAAAAATATTCTACAGGTATCAAAATAGCTTCGCACAGTGAGTGAAGGTCGAGGAAGATACCAAATATTTATGACAACAAGAAGGAATCCATCAACTTTCTACCCATTGCAACAAATCACTCCACGTGATAGGTGGCATTTGCAACCACATTGCCATCGTAACAACTTGAACAATAAATGAATATGTTGTAGTGTAACGAACCGATCCATTGGCTTGATCCATCACTGTGTGAACAAGCATAATACCATTGTGCTTCAAAAGTTGCAATGAGAAAAAAATTGAGTTTGTTACTATATGTACATGAATCTCATTTTGAGTTCTTGCGATCAATTATGGATCACAATGCTCCAAGATCAGTTGTAATTGAAACCTTAAACCCCAAATCAAGGAACGTTATCTCTCTTATTTTAGAATGAGTAGATTCTTTGCTCGCTTATATAAACATGGGCGTCCTTACCTTCAATGGAAATTAGTGTGTTTTTCCATCACATTTGTAATAATTTTTCCACTAGATAATATATTCTTGTTATATTTTAATGCACAGGCCAAACCCTTGAGGGGGCCCACTCGAGGTAAGGCACTATACACATTTTGTATATATATGTTGTATTTTAGTTGTGATATTTATTTATGTTCAACACTTGTTCATTTTATTTCAGGTAGACTATTGTTCATTTTGTTTCCTTTAGATTGTTCTTGAGAATAGTTTTAAGCCACTTGTGGTTGAAATCTTAAGTAAAGAGAGAAAAAGTATCAGTATCATAGGATTAATCACATAATCGAGTCTAAGAAGGGCCATTTATTAAGCATGAAGCCATAGGTGACTAAAATAAAAATTCCACTATAGCACGTACCCTTAAAATTACTTAGAGGAAGCAGACACCATTCTAATTGAGTCAGAGGAAGTGGACACCTAGTCAAAATTATTCTATGCCAGTTGGTATTCTATATCTATTAATATTAATAAGGAAAAAAAACACTCCATATTACTATTAATTAAAAATAAATAAAAGAAAATAATAGTCCAAATTAGGTTTATGTTTAAATCTCATCCCTCATGATTTATTCTTTGGCACACATCAAAAAACCTTCAGTTCATAATCCCTTGGATGTTGTTGGGTGGATTTCTTCAGTAGATTTAGGCCTGGAAGGTTTGTTTTCCTTGGAATGGGATGTATATCTGTCAATTCTTATAGGTAGTGGCATTTCTCTCAATAATGAAGAGGATGCAATTTGTTGGTCCTGGAATAAGTCCTCGGGAAAGGTTACAACTAAACTAGCTTACGAATCCCTAGTCTCACAGCATAGTAATGAGGAGCCTTGTTGGTGGTATCAAGTAATATGGAAAGTAAAGATCCCCACAATAATTCTTTGTTTTATTTGGCTTTGCCTCAAAAACTTGGTCCTCACTGGCGAGAATTATAGACTTAGAGGAGGTATAGGCCCTTCGGTATGTACATTGTGCTTACATGATGAGGAAACAATTATGCACTTGTTTGTCAATTACTCCATTTCACAACTCATCTGGATGGAAGTTCTTAAACAACTACAAATTTGAGGATACTAGAATTGTCCTTCATTACAAGAAAATTTTCTTTACTAGTTCCTTACCTTTCCAAAGCACAAGTCAATTTCTTTCCACATACTTTGAGGAATTTGGAATTACAGGAATACAATTTTATTTGAAGATTTTCCCTGGAATGAAGGCCTAATCTGTAGAAGAATTATGATGTCACTAAAGGAATACAAAGATGTTTATGAAGGTCTCAGTCTGGACTATATATTTTCCTCGGTGTACTTTGAAAATAATCCTATTGGATTCTTCGATGGAGCTGCTGCTGGAGGTAAATGTGGAGTTGGAATTTTTTCTTAAGTTTAGTTCAGAACATGTTGTCAAAGCTACACTTTTTGTTGGTGAAGGTACTAATATTAAGACATATTCTTGGGTTATGGGGACTACTCACGGATCCAAAATGGATCCAAGAAAGCATGAAAATAAAAGTTCTCGTAATCAGACGAAACTAGCACTATTGCGTCGGGCTCGTCGTGCTGATTCCGACTATAGATTTTTTTCCGCAAATGGACACCATATGCGAAAGTTATCATGTTATGATCAATTTCCCAAATAGGCAAAAACTCAAACTGGTCATAGTCAACAGGTCGTACTGCTGACATCAAAAATACAAAAAGTGACGTCAGCAGGGACACGTGGAAACACGAAGAGGTGACATGTGTCACTCAGTTTTGGCATTTTTGGGTTGAGTTGGACTAGTACGTAATTGACACGTTGCATTGTATGAATGACATGGGGTAGTTCGTACGTGATGTGGCACCATTGACAACACGACACGTGGCAGGTATGACAACGACATGGAAGTGATGTGCCAGGGTGACAGGTCGACACGTGGTAGGGCTGACTGTGCAGTGATGTGGCACAACTGACTGGGTTGCTGACTGTGTTGGTGATCGGATCGTATGATCCAATCACAGGTGACACATGGCCTAATCAGATGGCACCATGTGGCACCCCGGATTTGGCCGAAGGTTGGATGGGTATAAAATTCGGTTGCGACTCCATCGAGCTCGAACCCCCAATCTCCACATTGGAAATGGACTAACAACTATAAGCTAACTGGATTGGCAACATTAGGTCTTGTTACAAATATTGGGCCTATATTTATTTGAATTTATTTAGGTTGAAGGATTAGGGATAAGCCCTGATCGGCAGGGGGATATCCCATCCAACTAGAGCTACAGACCAGGAGCCAAGATCAGATGTTTGGGGGCGCGCGGATGGTTCACAACCCGCACATATGCCACCATGCGATCGAAAGACCATGGCTGGATCGGAGGGTTAGGCACCAGTGCCTAACGCTCAGCCATATGGCAACCTCCATGTGACAAGGAGCTCGGGAGAAAGGGTTTTCACCCAGTGTTTGTTGAAAAGTGGGTTTTAAAACTATAATATATGATTTTTCAATGAATTTATATGTTGATTTTGGTGGATTTTGCCCAAAATTGAGGATCTAGAGCCCTTTTTGAAGCGAGATCTTCGGAGGAAGTTGGGAGGAGGATACCAAATCAAAATCTATATAAACTAGAGTTTCTTAGCAGCATGAGGAGGTTCATATTAAAAGAATGATGATGAGTTTGTGAAGCTTGAAGCCATTTTTATGCAGGGAAGTTTTATGCAGGGAAGCCATTTAGGAAGCGAACTTTGGAGGCCAATTCTGGGAGATACGCTCAACCTTTTTCAGTGTCGTCAATTGTGTTGGATTCTTGAGATCGACCAGAACACAACCAAACTAGTTTTTAATCCTTTTAACACTTTTCTTACGTACGTTTGAAGAATTTAAGAGAAATAAGAAAGCCTCACCCATTGAGACAAAGGCTGGGAGACGTAGGCAATCTTGCCAAACTCCATTAACAACCTTGTTGTTATGGTTTGTTGTTCTTTGTGCTTACATTCTGATCTGCATTTCTTTATGATGTCTGCTATAATCCCTCATTAAGTTCTTCTTCTTTCCTTAATTCCTAATTGGTAATTGAACGCATGCTTAAAACATAACCAAGTATTTAAAAATCATTTTTGGATCACTCACTCTAGCAAAGATTCTACATCTTAATGGATTAATGATTGCAAGTGACTCTAAGGTGATTATAGACTGGTTTGAAGGTAAATGCACAATTCTCTCACAGATTCTAAATCCTTGGCAATCCGATCAACATCCTGGCTTATTACAATTTGAAGAATTTGTAAAGGATACTCTGGTTAGGAGTGATAAACTCTATATCTTCTAAAGGAGAGTTGATCAAACATTTTTATGTCTTTTTTTTTCAATTACTACAAAGTGTATATATGTTGTAAATAAAAAAGAAAAACAAAAGATAAAAATAGGAGCCAATGCAAGCATGTATTAAGTCACAAGGTCATGGTTGTTTTTGAGATATATAATCCTCATTACAGTTTATATTTTGTACATGGAAAGTTTCCTTTGATTCAAATTTGAAAATCAATAAAACTATTTTTTTCAATTAAAAAAAAAAATCTCATCCCTCAACAATGAAAAAAATATTCAACCCTCGTTAAATGGTGACCATCCAAGTAATATTGATTATAAAAGAAACTAAAATTCTCGAACCCAGATTCCATATATTTGACTTAATTATCTATAACGGATTGGAAATCCATACAATACTATTTAGCTATCTGTAACAACCTATAATGGATTGGAAATCCGTACAATACAATTACCTATCATTGATTCAAATCCCCATAGTACTATTTAACTATCAGTCACAACCTGCAACAAGACGACCATAGCGTTTGATCCTGCATCAACTCTTCTCTTACTCGATGGGTGAAATGACAATATTTCATCTGGCTCGTCCGCTTTCTTGATGTTTGAAAGCCTCTATAACATCAGAAAATGAATACAAGATCTTTGGATTGATCATTGGTTTCAGTTTCTCATTTTTTATGTATGGATGAAGCTTTTCCAGGTTATGGGCGCTGGGTGT
The DNA here is from genome assembly GCA_009831015.1 of Picea engelmannii. Classification (NCBI taxonomy): domain Eukaryota; kingdom Viridiplantae; phylum Streptophyta; class Pinopsida; order Pinales; family Pinaceae; genus Picea; species Picea engelmannii. The sequence goes on along the minus strand of ML804559.1, from coordinate 72,388 downwards.
TAGCATGAAAAATTCAGCGCTAGGATGAGGCTGCAATGAACCTATGTCCAAAAGTTTGACTTCCTCTTTGGCCACCACATGAGACTTGGTTGAATCCCCTGCAAATTAAATAAAACATTTTCATTAGATTACATCATATTTTCATTAGAAGCCAAGCCAAGAAAAATAAGTGAGTCAGTGACTGGTACCTATGGTGTCAAATATGAAATCAAATTTCTCGGAGACATGATCGTAGCTCTGTTTGGTATAATTGATGACCAGATCATCCCCGAGGCTTCTGAAAAAGTCGATTTTCCCAGTGCTAGCTGTGGAAACAATCTTGGAATCTCCATAGACATGCTTCACTAGATGAATGGCTAGGCTACCCACTCTGCCTGCTCCTCCCACTATGAACACGCTCTGCCCCTTATCAAATTTTGCTATATCAAATGCCTGTTGAGTAGTTAGTACTGCAAGCGACAAACTCATCGCTTCCTCGAATGGTAAATTTGTGGGCTTCGACCTGAAAAGGTATTCATCCACTACGGTGTACTGGGTGAGAGTTCCCCACTGCTTTGGATTGTCCACTGTGAAGTTGTTATCATAGATCTTGTCACCACTCTTGAACTTGGAAACTCCATCGCGAACTGTTAGAATTGAGAATGCGGAAAACACAATTCACATATGATAAATAACAATCACAAAGATAAGAAACACAGGGATTTCACATGGTTCACCCAAACGTTGGGCTACATCTACCAAGCATAGGCATCGGTTGTCTTATTATTCAGATCATGGAGATTACAACAGACTAGCAAGTTCTCACTCTGTCTCTCTCATTCAATCATTTGTCTCTACAGTCTTACATTAATTTATACATTCACACAAGAAACTGATTATTAAATGCAATCCCTATCCATATTCTAACTTGGTCTATTTGGTTGTAACCAACGCAGAATAATAGGATCCAAATCCATCATTAGAGTAATTCATTATCACCAAATCCCAACAATCTTCACCTTGACAACAATTAACTTGATACTTTGCTCCTTCCTTTTGTTCATCACCTTTTCTGCAAGCCAAGAGAAGCCAAGCACCACTGCAACTTCTCTAATAAAACTGGTTTCATGATCTCTCCTGTGTGACTTGCATGAGTTTGGATTTTTTGAGGGGTCACTCCACCTCCAACATGTCTTCCACAACTATGATGTGAGACATATTTAGTGATAGATCTCCTCCTATCCAAAAAACATGTAAAATATACATTACAATTATCACAGACTATATCAGTGTAACCATTATACGTGACATTTGTACTTTTCAAACGCTGAAGCAACCATTTCACTGCAACACATGAATCTGTCACGTATCTGACAACATCATTAGCATGTGAAACATCTGGTCTTAACTATTTCATCACATATAACAAACCTCCTACTGAACTTACACGAGACATAACCTTTTCTTCTTTATAAACAGGACCTATGCTTGAAGAAAACTTATAATGGAAAGCAAGAGGGATAAAAAATGGTTTTACAATGTTCATACTAAACTCCAACCACAACTTACCATTACCATCTCTGGATACTTCCATGCCCATAATTTGTTTTGTTGCTCCTTGATCCCTCATCTGAATTGTCCTATCCACCTGAGTCATTTTTTTACTGATTTTATCAATGCTTCGGCTTGCATCGAGCATATCATCAACAAATAACATCAAGACTGTGAATGTACTATAAACTGTATAGTCATTCCTACACTTTGAAAAATTCTGACTCACTATGAAGGATTCAAACCTCTTGTATATTTTCCTGGGTACTAATAGGCCATACAATGAATTATCTAGCATGCAAACAAATTTACTGTCGCGATCTTGAATCAACCCTTTTGGTTGTTCCATACATACTATAGCTCTATCAATGATGACCTTGTGAGAAGTAGGATCCCACACACAACATCCCTTTATACCACCATCATAACTTGCAGAGATATAAAACAAGAAGGAATTTGGAAACAAAGATTTTAAGTCTGGAAATGATTTATTGTTTACCAGTACCTGCAATTCTTTCTTGCTCTTATGACCTTGATGCTTCTGCCATAAACAAGAAGATACATCTGTCACTTCAGATGCCACTTCACTACTCCCTTCCATCTTATAAAGGTTATCAACCTTTTTTTCCTTCATCACTACTAAACTACCTTTCGACAATGTGAGTACTCCACCTTGACCTGTATACTTATATCCACAAGAAGCCAACACTCCCAATGAAATTGAATTTGATTTAAGCTCAGGTACATATCTAACATCCGTTAATTCCATAACAATACCATCGAACATCCTAATTCTAATACTTCCAACCCCAACAATTTTACATGGAATACCATTTCCCATAAACACTACACCCTCATCAATAGATTGGTAAGAAATCAACCAATTTCTATGGGAGCACATGTGGTGGGAAGCACCTGTATCTAACTGCCATTCTTCTTGATATTGTAAATTACTAGAAACGGATAAAACTTGATCAATCATACTTGAATTTGTTACAACCAAATTTGCTTCCTTCGTAGATTTTTCCTCAGATTCCTTTCTCTTCCAACAATCTTTCTTGAGAAGTCCTGTTTTGCCACAGTACCAACACTTTTATTTACACTTTCTGTGTCTTGACTTAGATCAAGAAAAACTTCTCTCATTCTTCTCTTTAGTTCGACCTTTGACCAACATCGCTTCTGAAGTTGAGGTTTCTTTACTAGATTTTCTCCTCATCTCCTTAGCCAACAAATCTCCCACAATAGAGTCATAATCTAAAACATTTGTTGAGCTAAAGCTAATAGAGTTCACTAGATTATCCCAATACTCAGGCAACTGACACAATAGTGTAATAGCCTTATCTTTATCTTCGAATTTAACTTTCATACTAGTCAATTGAACTATAAGGGTATTAAAGGTATTTAAATGGTCAACAACTTTTGTACCTTCTTTCATTCGCAAAGTGTACAACTGTCTCTTCATGTAGATTCTGCTCGTCAAGGACTTTGTTATATATAGACTTTCCAACTTGCTCCATAAGTCTTATGTTGTATCCTCTCCTACGATATTAAACAGAACCTCATCCGCGAGACATAAACGAATGGTACTAAGAGCTTTCATATCCAAATCTTCCCATTCCCATTGTGCCATGGCTGTTGGTTTCTTTGACTTGTCTGCCAATGCTTTTTGCAACTGGTTTCTTTGACTTGCTTGCCAATGCTTTTTACAACCCTTGTTGCACCAATAAATCCCATATCTTAAGCTTCCAAAGTTCAAAGTTGTTTTTATCGCTGAACTTTTCAACTTCAAACTTTGAACTCTGCATCTTAGCCATTAACACAAAAAACTTCTAATGCCCAAATCACTTCTTATAAAACCCTTTTAAATGTAGAGAAATAATAACTAAAGTTAAAAAAGTTCAATCCAAAAACCTTTTAATAATATATAAAAAAGTTTAATAAAAATCTTTTATAAAACAAAAAATATTCACTTTTTAAAATTTTAATTCCTCCACTCTTTTAAATATTATATTCCAAATATAATACTTCCTTTTATACCTCCACGTGACTTGTGCAAAATTCTTCATACCATAAACTTTTTACCACGATCTCAAAAAACTCTGCACCTCCCGATACATTAGGATCGCGACGATTCTTGGTTCTTACTACCACTAGAGTGCGTCTATCTAAAAAAAAGTCTCTGCACTGTTTTTCAACCCTTAATCGTGGCGAGTAATAAGACGTCGTACCCTTCGAGAAGAGGGACCTGTGGCGATGTAGAAATCGATGCATCTTACATAGATGTTGCTGCTCCTCCAAAATTTGACGTCTTCTCTTCCAACTAGCTCTGATACCACTTGTTAGAATTACAAATGTGGAAAACACAATTTACATATGATAAATAACAATCACACAGATAAGAAACACATGGATTTCACGTGGTTCACCCAAACGTTGGGCTATGTCCACCAAGCATAGGCATCGATTGTCTTATTATTTAGATCATGAAGATTACAACAGACTAGCAAGTTTTCACTCTGTTTATCCACACAAGAAACTGATTATTAAATGCAATCCCTATCCATATTCTAACTTGGTCTATTTGGTTGTAACCAAAGCAAAATAATAGAATCCAAATCCATCATTAGAGGAATTAGTTGTCACCAAATCCCAACACCATCTTCGACCACCACTCTGGGAGAGCATTGATATTATTGAACAAGTTTAGAAATGTTTTTATGGTTAAATTTTTTCGTGGTGTAACATGAAGATTACGGTAATTTACAAAGGTAAAGATATCCTATCTCTCTCGATTTAGATTGGGATTTAAATACATGTTTTTAAGAAGAAACACATGTTTTTAACCATCATCTAATATATGGTATTAATATATTAGTTTTGAAAATTTATTATTTAAACAATTAAAACTTAATTGCAAGATATATTTTCAAAGCCAAAGACGAAATGTTAAAAGATCAAACATGCTGTACCGCAAAAGGTCTACTATGACTAAAATGCTTGACAGATTGGAACCAAAAATCTTCCATTCGTTAAACAATAACGATAACTGGCCGGGCCCGGCTTTGGCACAGGTAATTTCCATATTCGTTTATGGATCCATATTCGTTGTAATTTCCATATTCGTTTCCTGGATCCATATTCGTTGTAATTTTACTCGGAACTTTGGAGAACCACGCCTTCTGCATTTTATTCGTTGTAATTTCCTGCGCTCGTTTGTTTCGTCTTGATCTGATCGGAGAACCAGATATTCAGAGTACTATGATGAAGGAATTTGGAAATACTGACAGCTGGGTGTGTATTTGTAGCCATTAACGAACTATCGATACGTCAACCCGATGAATTACATTGCCTGCAGGTTCGAATGTCTGCAGTGACGCCGAAATCTAATAATGTCTGCAGTGACGCCAGAAACCCTAACCATGACGTCTGCCGTGACGGCGTGCATCTGCAGAAAATTTCTAACATGAAATATTTTAATATTCAAATATTCAAAGATGAAGTCATTATCTTCAAATCCTTCTAATCACATTTGAATGCTTCAAATTCAAATTCAATAATATATTTCCAACATACTTTGCATTGCATACTGTTGGTTAAAAACGTGTTTTAATATAGATTTGAATAACATATATTCAACATATATTGCGTTTAGGTGCATAATCTTTATTAAAAGTGTGTTTTAATATCGATTGAAAGATCCTCCATCTCCGATTCTTATATTTTATTTGAGAGATTTCTGTGACCTTTAAAATCAACTCTATTGTATTTTTGAGATAATTAATATTCAAATTTATCTCATTCAATATTCAATATAAATTTATTTTAATTTAAATTATTAAATTGAGATTTTAAAAATAATATTTAATGTATTCTATTCATTGTTTAAATTTTATGTACATTAGTATATTGATATGTTAACTTTATTAATTAATATTATCATCGATTCATTTGTTGAAGTTAGATTAACTAATATATACAATTAGTATGATCATCAATTCTTTGTTGAAGTTACAATTTAGATTAGTTTAGATTTATTTGACCCATCAATTTTTTTTTGTTGAAGTTACACTTTAGATTAGTTTAGATTTATCTTATTTTAGCTTTATAAGTATGAAGGGATCAAACTTTTGAGTTGTAAATTTTGTAGGGTTTAAATTATTTTTTTTTAATTTTGATTTTCTTAATATTTATGTAAAAATTAAAATTTTGTAATCTTGCTTCATATCCTAATTATATTTAATATTTTTCCTCATTTCCCTTTTACAATGCTTATGTTTGATTTATAGTATTTCATCCAATAATGTCTAGTCAAACAAATTGAAGAACAATACAAATTCAAAGTCAAATAAAGCCGGCTAGAGGTGAAGAGTGTGAAAAAAATAATAATGAAGCTAGAGCTATGCCACCTCATTAAAAAGGCCCAACCCCTAAGTCTTATGCTAAAAATGCATATATGAAGAAAGGACTAAGAAATCAAAGAAGAAGAAGAAAAAGGGTAATAAATAAAGTTCTGAGGTTATAACTCTATGCAAATCTCCCTCTTAAAGGTTTTAGTGTATAATTAATGAAGATTCCTTGCTCTTGAAAACTAGTTGGACCAATTAAATGACCTTCGACATCATCACATATGAATATGGAGGTAAAAAAATAAAGTTCCCCTTCCCTTTTGTAACAACATGTTTCCCCCAGTCTGTAAAAATAACTATATTGGCCAAGAACTATGGCAAACTCAAAGACGTGAATGTTTGATTTGACGGACCTTTTTATGAAAGATCGATGAATGTAAATTATGTTATGAATATGTGTTACATGGCTGTTGGGAGGGGGATGTGCTAAAAGAGACCACGATGGCTAATGAGAGGTGGTGGAAGGGACCTGGAATGGTTGTGTTAACTTCCACCGAGCCAATATCGTATTGGTTTTACTTGCTCAAAGACCAAAGCAACTCGTTGACCCCAGAATGGATTTCCCGTCAGATTGGTAGGTGGGGAGGCTCCTCAAGAGTTAGTGAGGGGATGAGCGTGAACCGCCCATCCGTAACAGCTCCCAGACCTGACCGCAGATGGGGAAATTCGTGCCACACGCAATCTTGCAGAGAAAAGGAAGAGAGGAAGTGTGGTAGGGGGGGGGAGAAGAGAGAACGTGTGTGACAGGTATCGCGAGGAAGAACCGGAGAAACTCTGGAAACACAGGGAGTTCTGAACAGAGGAGAAGGAGAGTAACCTTCGTCTTTGTCTTCTGTTGAGTTGGAAGTAGAAAATTGAACCTCGAGCATCGTGGTCTAGCTTGAGGGTGGCTAGTGGTAAATCCGTTTGGAGTCACTGAGCCTACGGTTGGGTGGAAACGAGCACCCCTCTCAGCAATAGCGTCACACCTGGTGTTTTCTGATAAGTGTTATGTCTTGTATTTTTGAATTGAATGCATGCTCATGTTTATACGCTCATAAATGGTTTCTGTATGGAAGTGTTTGCCTATGTTTTGATTTGGAGACAAGGGATACACGCTTATACTTATATGACAATAATCGGTCTATGTGTAGAATGAGTAGGTTCAGAATACGAGTCCGTTCCCTTGAGAATTGTCCTATCTACTTGGCTCTCGCTATGCCCTGGTTTAATTTCCCGAAGGCACTTCTCTCAGGAAGTTTCCTCGCACTCCAGAGTCGGAGTGAGTCCCTGGAAAGGACTACCATGATAGTAAACCCATGAGTTTACTTTACCCTTACCACTGAATTTATAGCTCGACGAATTAGGGAGACTTTTACTCAGGTTACCAAGCCTAAGGATAATTTACCCAAGAACCCTCTAAAAGATATGTCAAAGCTCTATTGCCCGTCGACCTTAACCTTTGCATAAGCAGGAGGGTGGACATGGAAATGTCCTGAAAGTCCTGGAGTAATCGGACCCGTTCATCGACATTTCGGCATTTCATCACCTAGGAAACCGAAGGGCAAGACCCTTCATCATCGCAAGTAGCGAAGTCCCAGTATGCGAAACTCCGAATTAGCTTAGTGTGAATAGATTTCGTCATTTCGGCGTTTTGGCACCCGGGAAACCAAAGTGCAAGACCCTTCGTCGTCGCAAGTCGTAAAGTCCCAGTATGAGAAACTCCGAACTAGCTTAGTGTGAATAGATTTTGGCATTTCCACGTTTCGACACCCAAGAAACCAAAGGGAAAGACCCTTCGTCATTCCAGGTCACGAAGTCCCGGTATGTCAAACTATGAATTAGCTTAGTGTGAATAGGTTTTGGCATTTTGACGTTTCGACACCCAGGAAACCAAAGGGCAAGACCCTTCGTTGTCATAGGTTGTGAAGTCCCGGTATGTGAAACTCTGAATCAGCTTAGAGAGAATAGGTTTCAACGTTTTGGCACTTGGGAGACCAAAGGTGAAGACCCCTCACCTTCGCAAGTTGCGAAATTCCGATTCACGAAACTCCGGGAGGATCTGGACCATCCATCGGAGGAGACGCGTGGTGAGCGGTCAAAGTTCAAGGAAAGCTCTGAAACCCCATAAGCCATTGGATCTCGTAGGACAGCAAGGGGTTAAGGTTGAGTGTCCTTCAACGCCCTTAAGCTCAGGAGGGATAGTGACCGTCAGATCCAGATTAATGAGGTTCGTTGATCTCCTACACGAATTCCCATATCGAAATTCGAGGATTTGAGTGATAGGAGTTCTGGAGTCATTGCATCATGAACTCCCGGTTCACGAAACTCCGAAGAGATTTTCAACCGTCGATCTGAACGAAGGGACGATTTCAGGTTTCAAGGTTTGAAGAGTCGAAAGACTCGACTCGCTTGCATTTTGAACTCCCGGTTACCGAAGTACCGATACGGCCAGGACCGTCGGATCAGGGGGACGACTTGCAGCCGTCGATCTCAACAAAGGGACGTTTTCAGGTTTCAGGGTTGGAAGAGTTAAAAGACTCGACTCGCTTGCATTTCTAACTCCCGGTTACCGAAGTCCTGATACGGCCAAGACCGTTGGATCAGGGAAGAGATTGAAACCGTTGATCTCAACGATGGGATGATTTCGGGTTTCGGGGTTTGAAGAGTCGAATGACTGGACTCTCGGGCATTGCTGAGTCGCAAAATGTGAAAGGCACCTCTTGGCTTGGCCCGGGGTCATAACCGATGATCACATGGAGGAAAAGCTTGTGCTTGGTGCTTGAGTTGTACACGACTGGTTTTCAATGAAAGAACCAGCGGATTGATTTAGTGAAGGTTCCGATAGGAAGAGCTAGCCTGCGCTGGGACCTTGTAGGAACTCGGGGATTCTGTCCCTCGAGAAAGAAAGGAGAAAGAGGCAAAAAAAAAACCTATTATGTTGTAGTGGGGGTGTGACAAGGCGAAGATAATATCCAAAAGGCAAGATATTGTTATGAACAACTTGGGAATCAGACAAAACATCGTGAAGGCTGGAAGAAGAAGAATAGTTCGGGATTCCAGAAAAAGGGGTTTAAATCCCCAAGATTTAAAAACTATAAAAAGGACTCAAGGATGAGATTCCCACCCCGAAGTGTACACCAACAGAATTTCCCCTCCCAGAGCGGAAATAAACCTTTTGGATCTACCCCAGGAAAGATTGATAACCTGAAGAAAGAACCCTTAAAATGTTGGGGTTGTGGAGAAGAACATCTACTGAGGGACTGCCCGCACGGACAACAGAACAGTCGAAGAATTTACATCATTCAAGAATCTACCACCGTCAATGACGTGGCCAGGAGTATGCCGCAAATTTATGCAGCCGTGGATAATTAACAAGCTGACCACCAAGCTTCAATGGTGGAGATGGAAGGTATGATCATCAACCATATATTGTCTATTCTAATTGACCCTGGCTCAAATTTGAGTTATATAGCCCCTAAGGCTGTTGATAAGTGTAAATTACAGCCACATAAACATGCCAAGCCATGGTTGGTATAGTTAGCCACTGGCACCAAAAGAAAGGTAGCAGAGGTCATACCAGCTTGCCAATTCACTATGGGTGAATTCCCCATCCAAGAAACCCTTAACGTATTACCCCTAGGATCGTATGACCTGTTGATTGGTATGGACTAGCTAGCCACATATAAAGCTAGACTAAACCATTACCATAAAACCTTAGAATGTATAAGTGAAGAAGGAAGAAGGATAACCCTTCAAGGGATCCAAAAACCTGTCTCAGTGAGATGAATATCAGCCCTTCAAATGAGAAAATATTGTAGAAAGGGATGTCCACTATATGCGATACAGGTGTTGAAATCAGTTGAAGATGACAAACCAAGCCTCGAAGACCACCCCACATTAAGAGAATATAGATATGTATTTACGGAAGAGATACCGGGTTTACCTCCGAGAACGGACATTGACTTCTCGATAGAACTTGCATCGGGAGTGGTGCCAGTGTCTAGGACACCCTACAGGATGAGCACACTCGAGCTAGTTGAGCTTAAATTACAACTAAAAGAAATGATGGACAGAGGCTATATCCGGCCCAGCGTGTCTCCATGGGGAGCCCAGTCCTATTTGTGAAAAAGAAAGATGGTACCCTCCGACTGTGCATAGATTATAGACAACTAAATAAGGTAACCATAAAGAACAAGTACCCCTTACCCAAGATCGATGACCTGTTTGATCAATTGCGAGGTGCCTCCATCTTCTCAAAGATTGACTTGAGATCTGGATACCATCAAGTTTGAATCAAGGGTGAAGACATCCACAAAACTACCTTCAGGATGAGATATGGTCACTATGAGTTTGTGGTAGTACCATTTGGATTGACTAATTCCCCTGCCACTTTTATGTGCTTGATGAACAATGTGCTCAACAAATTCCTAGACAAATTTGTACTGATTTTTATTGACGATATATTAATTTACTCCAAGAATAGAGAGGAACATGAGGAACATCTTAGACTTGTGCTTCAAGTTCTAAGAGAACATTAGCTCTATTCCAAATTTAGCAAGTGTGACTTTTTCCAAAAGCAAATACATTACTTGGGCCATGTCATATCTGAAGAGGGAGTAGCAGTAGATCCTGACAAGATCAGGTCTATCGTGGAATGGCCTACCCCAAAGGACGTTTCGGATATCAGATCCTTTATGGGCTTAGCAGGATACTATAGGAGATTTATAAAAGGATTCTCCAAGATTAGTTGTCCAATCACTGCCCTCCAGAAGAAGGGAGTTAAATTTACATGGACACAAGAATGTGAAGAAAGATTTCAATCCCTGAAACACCTTCTGACCCATGCACCCGTGTTGAAGATCATTGATCCCGAAAATGACTTCCTAGTGTGCACAGATGCTTGTAAGGAAGGGCTCGAAGGAGTCCTTATGCAAGGAGCAAGTGTAGTCTGCTATGAATCCCGAAAATTGAATGAGCACGAAGTCAACTATGTGACCCATGATCTAGAGCTGGCCGCTATAGTGCACGCCTTAAAAATGTGGAGACATTACCTCCTGGGAAGGAAATTTGTACTTATGACAGACCACTGTGGATTGCAATATATGTTTGACCAACCAAAGCTCAATGCCAGACAAGCTAGGTGGATGGCCCTCCTTAGTGAGTTTGATTTTGAAATCAAACATGTTAAAGGAAAGGAAAATAAGGTGGTCGATGCCCTTAGAAGAAGTATGAAAATGATTCACCTCGCAATGGTGAGCAACTGCGAGACGAATGTCAAAGAAAGAGTCAGGAATGGACAAGAAATAGACACATTATTCAAGACCGTGACTGATCCAAAATCGGATTCAGCAGGCTGTCAGGGCATGAAAAATGCTCAAAAATGAAAGTGCTTGGAATCCGACGAAACCAACACCATTGCGTCCAGCTCGTCTTCCTGATTCCGGTGGTATAATTTTTATCGCAAACGGAGTCCCGATGAGGAAGATATCGCATTCTGTCCGCCGAGCCAAACAGGCAAAATTTTGGAATGCTGACTGTACCTGTCCGTATAGTCCGTACAGACACGTGTCAGTCCGTACAGTGACATGGCGGTCGTACAGTGATGTGGCAGGACCGTACAGGACACGTGGCAACTCCTGGGCATGACACGTGTCATGCATATTTGGCAATTTCGGTGTACGTGTGGGCCAATTGGGATGTGACACGTGTCACCACTGAGAAGGTGACACGTGGCACATGATGACGTCAGCAGCCTGCGTGGCAGGCTGACGTGGCAGGCTGACGCAGCATTGACTGGACCGTATGGCGAAGACGTGGCAAGCGATTATTGGTTGACAGTCGGCGAACGAGATGCTGACACGTGGCGCTTTGTCGGCCAATGGTAAGGTGCCACGTGGCCCAATCAGCAGCTGCCACGTGGCACCCCAAGTTTTGCCAATGTGGAATATGTTAAAAATTGTTGTGGTCCAGGGGATTCGAACCCCAGACCTCCGCCAATGTAACGCCTTAACACCGTCCGCTAGCCACTGTACCATTGTATGTTTCTTATTATTATTGCGGGCATGTTTATATATAAAGTCATATTATAATATATACGACGGATGGGGGCGGGCCGGGGCTTAGCCCCGACCCATGGTTCCGTGTCGTTTATATATGCCCATAACAATAGCGCGGAGTGTTAACTCTTTGCACGGGAGTTGGTAAACGGATAATCCCACGGTTTAGCGCTATTTAAACATATGACCATATTTTTGGGTGCGGTTGCAAACGGTTCCAACTGTTAGCCCGAGGGCACATTCAAACCGCCAATACGACCAGTGCTGGAGTGGAGGGGTGGCCCGCGCTATAGCGCGTGGCCACATGATGAGCCCATATGACCAGCCAAGGGGGCCGCGCGTGCGGTTAGGGGGCTAGCTCAATTATAACTATATTATATAGTTTGAAAGTGGTTTTTTAACCATTTTTGGCAAATTTAATGTAATTAATCCATTTTTAAGGGTTATTGGGCATTTTTAGAGCCTAAATTCGTGGAGGAAGTTGGAGAGGGAAAACTAACCCCCCAACTATTTAACCAAGGCCATTTTGAGGCCAAGGACAGAGATTTGGAGAGCATTCAGAGAAGAGATGCTGAGGCAAGTCCAAGATAAAGCCAGTTTGAGGCAGAGGAGCTGTTGAGGTGGAGATGTTGTCGGACGATTTCGGAGAGTTCGGTATATCCGTTTCAGGTGCCGTAAGTTGTGAAAGATTCTAGAGATCATGGTGAACAAGACCAGATCAGTCTAGGAGCCAATAGGAAATTGTAAAGATGTACTAATAAACTTTCAAAAAGAAATCAAGAAGCCTCCCACAAGAGAAAAAGGCCCGGAGACGTAGGCAAAGTTGTCGAACTCCGTTATCAAACTTGTGCATTATGGTTTGCTGTTCTTTATTGTATTTCAGATTCGCATATATGTCTATGGCTGTATAATGTGTTTTCTTTTCTCGCTCTTTCATTAAAGTTTCCCAATGGTTAACAAATGTATGCAAATAAAACTCAACCATAGTCATTTCGAAAAATCCTGACGGATCA
>ML804559.1:7982-27655 GCA_009831015.1 Picea engelmannii | reverse complement strand
ATCCAAGACACCAAAATCTTGGCCAAATTGATTCATGGATGAATGTTTAGTTTTTGCGTATTTTTCTTTGATGTGGATTGTGAATGATAAACCTCTCATCGGAATGGCAGTCCCTTGGCGAACCCAACTTATGATTTCAATGACTTCTATGTGGGTTCTTTTGATTATTGTGAAAAGTTTGTGGTTTATTCTTTTGTTGTTTATCCCTTTAGACATCAGTCCGTGCCTGAGAAGACAGTCAGGAGCCGAATCGACGGTCGTCACTTCGGTGTTTAAAGACTTATAGATTCAAATGCGTTGTTTTTCTGTGCATGGGTGATGAGTGAAGGATAAGAATCTGCCATGCTGTCTATGGACCCCTTACTTATCTTTTAGTTGATTGATTCATGGCTGAATGACCAGTATTTGCGCCTTCTAATGAGCAAGTACCTCTGTGGCTTGACTGTTTAAATCTTTGATTTATCTCTGTGTTTTAAATTGCTTGAACTTGTGTACATCTTTGGAATTTTGTTTATAAACTTTGCATTGTGGATAGATATTGTGGATTTATGTCGACACGAGATTATGCAAACATTCCTCACAAATGCTCTTGGCATTCTGTTGGCAGCCAATTCGCATTTTTATACTGTTCTCATAAGATGCCTACACCAGTGTTTTGCAAACCTTGATTTCCTTCGCAACCTTTTCATGTGTTTTCCCACTTGCCCTTGTTCTTGTTTTCACAACTGCAAGCATGAAAACTTTGATTTCGAAGTCATATTAAAATCATCACTGGATTGTTGTGATCATTCTTGCCGATATGTCTATTCTGTTTCGAATTTAATTATGATTATATAGTTGACAAGATTCCAAGATCCTTATTCATTTGGCATTCTTTAATTGTTAATATGATTTCTGAAGATCGTGATTCAATCGTTGATTTATTGGTGGCTTGATGTTTGATCGAGTTTGTGATGCATTGGTGGTTTGATTTATATAGTCTTTCATCGATTCCCTTGACACATTGTTTTCATAAAATATATAGGTGTTATGGTTAAACCCTTGAAATATTTCATTTGATATGACACCTAGTTCAAAACGCATTGGTACCTCGCTTAAACTCTTGATATGAATTGATACAACGCATGTCACATTGGTTAAACACTTGGTATTGATTTCAATTTGTATGATTGGTTTTAAAACTATGGTATAACCATTGCGCGCATTGATTAATACACTTACCATTGGTTTCATTGGTCGGGCAAGTGACATGATTTTTAAAACTATACAATAGTGGGTTGAACAGCTATAAACGTCGGTGGTTGTACCTTGGAAATAACTATTATGCATGGCAGAAATAAGCTCCACCACCTTCGCACGATATCATTAATGTCTATCCCTTATCCCTGTTTCACCTATGTTAGCTCAGGTAACCCTTCGTGCACTATGCTCCTGTGTGTGCTATGATCCAAACCTTGGACTTACCGTGTGCTCGACTCCATGGAACAGGTGGTGCGAATCGAGCCGAATGGTAGCCAATCCTTGCTACTGTTCGACAATGCACGGAAGGACTTAGAGGATAAGAGTTGGCTCACCTTTGTACAATGATTTGAGGGTTTTAATTTATTTGTTGCACAGCAGTTTGCTCTGACTTTTGATGGCTGTAGAGACAAGGTGGGTGACATTCAATTGGAAATCAATGAGGAGTTTATTAGTTTTGCTACAGGGTTACCATCCTTGGGCCATCTTTGTTTTAAAAACTCTAAGGTCGAGGAGGTGCCATGGCCGCTACTGTTCATCTCGCGAAAGGTCACATCTTGTGACAGAGGTATACCCATATCTGCGCTTAAACCACGATGGCATGATATTTTGATGGTGGTCAAACAATTCGTGACCTGTGAGGGTCGATATGGACTCATTTTTCTCCACCACCTGCGTTTGTTAATGAATTTTATGGGATACCCGTTGAATATGCCCTTCTACTTCCAGCGTAGCCTATACAAAATGTCAGAAAGGTTTAAAAGGGAGAAGGCCGATAGTATCCTGTTTCACCATGGACTAATCAGACTTATCATTGTTCATCACTTAAGTCTCCACGGTGATAGATGGTGAGCTTTTATCGCTCGAAATGGTTTTGATGATACAGACCCTGTCCAGAGTGACAAGCCTGTGATTAATGAAGCCAAGGTCGAGCCACTCGTACCCTTCCATGTCCTACTTCCTTCTCCTAAACCTTCGGTCGACCCTGATGTTGACTTACCTGACGCTATAACTGAGAAGCTTGAGGCTATTAAAAATCCTGTAAGCAAAAAGGCCAAGGAAAACCCTATTGTTGATGGAAAAGGAAAAAAGAATGCTCGGCTTATCTCGAGAATGGATAGGAATAAGCCTAAACCTAGTGTTGACCAGAAGCCCATAGTCCTTAGTGAGGATTCAGACTCTGACATAGAACGCTTCCTAGCTAGTGAGTACCCTTACTCACAGGGTCTGTGCTCCGAGCCTCCTTTTGACTTCATTTCGAATCTTACCCCTTGACTAAGAAATAATCCCAGTTACCCAGGGATCAAACTACATAATGAAACCCTCGGCAATGTAACCAAACCCTCACTTGCACTTTCGAAGCTCGGACAGTCGTCCTGTGACCAATGTGATTTGTGGTTGGAACGATACAATATAGACGTTCCCCTACTTCAATCGAAAATCCAGTCATTGGAAAATGAAGTTGCAATGTTGACTAGCCAAAGAGACAAACTTCAAGTAACTGATAGGAAGCAGAGAACCACTGGTTCCATCATTTTTAAGAATGTTGAATCGGCTATAGCTGTTGTCAACTCCAAAATGTCATGATCAAGCCATCTTCTCGTCATACAGGTATGAATTTTGATATCATTTTAGTTTTGTGAATGACCAGGATTAATATTATGATTTGAATTTCGTTTTCGAATAGCTCTGTCTATCCTTTGAAGTGGCTCTGTCATAATGTTGTTCATCCTGTACATTGTTTTCACTTTGCTAAAAATAAATGAAATTTCGATTTGGATACATGATTTGCTAATACCCAGTTTAGACATTGATAGATTTTCATCGGATTTGATTCGTTTGTCTGTTAAGTTAACGAAATCGATGGTTTGCTTTCAAGTGAATTTGTTTGTATCCAATTTGAACAGGAAGTTTTTTCATGCTGAATTTAGAGCATGATCATGTTTGATTTGGTTTAATTTCATTATGGTTAGATTATATCGGCTCTAATTCAGTTTGTATTCCGTGATTTTGTAACAACTTCGTGAGTTTAAATTGATATAATATTCTAAATCGGGAATTCAACTTTGATTGACAATGATTTGGAAAGAACGACTATGTTTTTCATTAAAACAATGTTCTCATTCAAGCCTATACAAACACGCCCAAATCATGGAACGGTTTTGATTCACGATCACTATGTTAAACCCTAGCTGTTTGATTTGCTTGATTGGATTGTTGTGTATCTTCAGTTAGCATGATTGATTTTATGAGTTGTATTCGTATCAACAATAGACTTGATTGCAACTCTGTTAATTTTAATTTTCAAACGAGTTTGTTAACTCAGACCGACTTATGTCATTTTTGTCAAATTCGTATGAGGAAATTCGGGTAATAGTCATTTCAAAATGAATTCAAGAAATGATTTCGTGAATGATTTTGTCTGCCCCAATTTCCAAATAAAAAACAATCGGATAATTCTTACAAACTTTGTTACCAACTGATTGATCCTATTATGATTTCATTTGAGTTGATTTACGCGCCAGTTTTGATTTAATGGCATGGATCGTTTGTTATGTCAATACAGTGTTTCCTGTTGATGAGGCAACATAACAATGGCCTATGATTTGTTTTAATTATATTGATTTCAATTTGATTTGAAGCGATTTCATTACTATTCATTATGATTTTGTTCACCCAATTTTGTGGCAACAAACGAAACATAGTATATGTTGCTCTGTAGTCATTTGATTTTAGTCTTGTTTTGATCTCGAATTAGTATGACAATTCCAATTTGAATAATTCGTTTTCAAAATAGCTATTGGATGATAGCTGAATTTATTTCTTTAAAAGATTTGAATTGATTTTAATGTTGATTCTGTGTCTGATTTAGACCAGCTACAAAATCGCAAGATTCTGTAGCTAGTCTATAGAATTAGATTTTTATCATTTTCTTTAACAAAATATCTGCCTAACTTGTTCATTTTTAACCCTTTTCAGGTACATCCGAATTGCATTGGGCATGCTTAACAGTCTAGGAGATATTTGTGTGATTTAGTTTTTATTTTAGGTTCCTAGTTTAGTCGGACTTGGGATACCTTCCCAGATTTTCTGTAAATAGTTTGATAACTTCTACAGGGATGTTTTACCCTGTAGAAGGTCTTTAAATACTTATTATTTTGTGTAATAAGGAGCATCCTCACTGTGGGAGAACCATTGTATGGATTTCTGATACAAACTGAGACGAGAGCTGATGTCTTGTAATAGCTTTCGCTTTCAATATATCGATATTTTGTTTCAAGTTTTTGCATATCAGTTGGTAGTTGATTATAGACTACTTTAGCTATCATAATCTATTGCAAGATGATATGATTTGATTAATCTGTTATCCATATCTGATCTCTTTCATTATTTAAAAGTACAGCAATTACTTGGTTTCAATTAATGAACCACATATTTCTCTTCTTCGTTAATTGAATCATGTTGTATAGATCTTTGCATACAGATTTATCTAACTGTGAAGATTTATAAATCATAAGATTGTTGTATTTTTTATGTCTTGTTTGTCCTGTAATCGTATTTGAAGAGCACTGCAGCTTTTGTTTACGAGAAGCTCCTGGATAATTCGGTGCGGGTTTCCTCCCTCCAATCAGCTAAGACAATCATTACATACAGGACAAATCTAGAGCATTTCTTCAAGTTAGTTTGTTATTTATTTGATAGTTAATTTGTTAGTATAATTTAAGTAGTTTAGTTAGATATATGTAGTTTATATGTGTAGTTAGAGTTAGTATATTAGTTGTTTAGTTTAGTTAGTTTTCAGTTTATTTCTTTTTCACAAAATTATGAAAATAAAAAACAATAGCTATCGTTGTCTTAGGACAGAATATAAATGAGTTTTTCAGGTTTTCATTCAAATCTGTAAATTGTAAATATTGTACATTTTTGAATAAGATTTATTTATGTTACTAGTTAGATATTTAATTTCTTAGAGTTAGCATAGTATTAGATGGTAGATTGTATACATAATTAGATTTGTTTAGTTTGTTTTAATAGTTGTTTTAGTTAGATTAGTTAGTTTAGAATAGTTTTCTTTTGTTTCCTTAGGACTTAGATCGGCTAATGGAGCCGCTAAACCCGTCAGGGTGGTTCATCCCAAACGAATTGGGTTATTTAGATAACCTCGGACTGGTTCCACTCTCCTAGTTGACGGACTGTCAATTTCGCCCGTCAACAAATGGCGCTAGAAGGAGGGCCTGAATTTAATTAATGGCAAGAGGCGGTCACAAGACTCCCCCACCACCTAATCGCTCACGTATAGTGACTAGAAGCCATTCAAACGATAATATTCCCTTTCAAATAACAACTACTTCAACCGACAATCCACAGATCACAGTTGAGCCAGCAACCCCTAATCCCACAGGTGGTGACATACAAGAGATTGTCCATGAATCTCTTATTAAAACACATAGTGCCTTAGCCTGTTTGAGGCAACCTAACCGTCTGTGGAGCCAACTTTTGGATTTCTCTGATATCAAAGAACATTTAGGAGGCACTGATCTCACTGTGAATCCTTCAGATCCAATCTCAAATCATGCTGCAGGAGTTTCTGGGATACCCCCTTCACCACCTCCATCATCTCCTTCCTCTTCTGGAGAAGATTCCTCTGATGAAGGCGATTCCCCTTCTTAGCCTTCCACACCCACTACCGCAATGGAAAATCAGAACAACCCTGCTAGACCCTGGATTGATCAGGATGCCGTAGCTGTTCCTGGAGCTCAGCATCCTTTACCTAAACACCTGGAGAAATGGCTTCCCAAGTTTGACCTTGACTCAAAATAGATCGCTGAAGATCACATTAAAAAGTTTATGTTAGCCATAAGACTCCGCAATGTCGAACATGAAGACTTTTTCTGTAGGTTGTTCCCTTATACTTTCGAGGGTAATGCATCCACATGGTACTTTCCCCAACAACCCCATACCATCATGTCTTGGGAAAAGTTCGAGTCATTCTTTTTGAAAAAGTTCGGAGACGGTAAGCCTCCGGAAGTCTTAGTCATCGACCTTTCTAGCTTAAGAATGAACCCAATAGAAAAAGTTAAATACTTTAATCAAAGATTCTTGACACTTAAAAACCGAATCCCTACGGATTCCATGCCTGCTGAGAGTCTTATAATAGCATACTACACTAAAGCTTTGCATCAAAGTATAGCTATTTGGGTTAAACGATATAAGAAAGCCACGTTGTTAGAAGCCTTCGAGGAGGCCAACCAGATTGAAAAAGACATACTTAGTCTTAAAGACTCTACTAGCAACAAAACTAAGACTGGTTCTTCTTCCAAAAAGAAGATCGAGATCCTCCCCAGACCCACTCAAAGTAAAACACAACTTGAAAGCTCTGATTTAGAAAACTTAACTAAAGTTGTTCAAAAACTGTCAAATCAAGTTAT
This sequence comes from Picea engelmannii, assembly GCA_009831015.1. Taxonomy (NCBI): domain Eukaryota; kingdom Viridiplantae; phylum Streptophyta; class Pinopsida; order Pinales; family Pinaceae; genus Picea; species Picea engelmannii. The sequence goes on along the minus strand of ML804559.1, from coordinate 20,987 downwards.
AGACTTGAAAAGGTCGACTGAAGAAGCTTCCTCGAGCAAAGGACCTTACAAACCCCCATTCTGGAAGCCTTTTCCCACCAACCGACCTAACCCAACCACCGAAGGCCTTAATCTAGAAAGTCTGCAATGTGCACTTCAAACAATTCTAGAAGCCCAAGATAACTTGATGCCTCCTGAGATTCCTGAGGAGGTAGTTGAACAAGAAACAGTTCAAGAAGAAGAGTCTTCTCCAAACATTTTTGGACACTTCTTGGATAGCATCTTTCAAGCTAACTTCGAGACAATTCATCCTTATAATACCAGGAGTAAGACAACAAACAAACCTTCTACCGAAAACACTACAACTTTGCCTCCAAAGCAATCTAAATCAGCTGAAACTAAACAGAGTAATGTGAACCCCAACTTAGATTATGATGTAGTTGAAGATCTTAAAAATTTAAGGGCTAACATTTCTATTTATGAGTTATTGAAGTTTCCATTTCTGCTACAAAAAATGCTACAAAATATCTCAGAGAATGGCAAAAATGGTAATTCTAATGGTAACAAGGTTATGCAGAACAAAGTTCCCCAGAAGACTTCCACTAAAAACAATCTTGATCCTTAAGATAAAGGAAGCCTTCCTGTAAGTAATGTAAATAATGTAAATAATGTAGATAAAATAGCTTTAGAAAATGCGAGTAAAAAACCACAAGCTACTACTCTTAGTAATCACAAAAATGTACCTCCATTCCTATTAACTTTCGAAATCTTTAATAGAAACGTGCACAATTGTATGGTAGACTCAGGAGCGTCATCCAATGTGATGCCGTAGTCTGTATGCCAGAAAATTAATGCAGAAGTTGAACCCTCCACTTTAAAAATCATACAACTTGATCAGACAAATGTTAAAGTTATAGGCGAACTAAAGAATGTGCTTATTAGATTATCATCTAACGCGAAGGTTCATCAAGTTATTGATATAATTGTTGTGGATATTCTAGAAGTGTATGGTCTTGTTTTAAGCAGGGACTGGTCGGAACAGCTACATGATTATTTCGCGATAGATTGGTCCTATCTATGTCTTCCAGAGAACGACAAGCCTAATAAAATCAAAGTAAATCATGAGCGCTACCTTAAGTTCACAATCACATATTTGAATGATCCCAACGAACCGTATACACCTTCTGCTGATTCACCTGAAGTACAAGGGATGGACACCTTCTTCGGCAATTTCATGGTCGAGGCTTCACCTATCACCAATCCAGAACAACAGTCTGAGATTGTAGCATATATGCAGCCAACAGCTTCCACGCAACGGTCCCATGTACCCGATGCAAATCAAATTTGGTCTCTTTATTTCTACGGGTCAAAGTCCAAAGAAGGAGCTGGAGTAGGCTGCGTCATTATCAATCTGGCAGGTAACAAAACATTGATCGCATGTAGGTTGGAATTTGAATGTACTAATAATATTGCAGAATATGAGTCTTTACTGCAAGGTCTCAGAAAATATTTGGATATGAACATTCAAAATTTAACCGTCTTTGGCGACTCTGAAATAGTGGTTAGAAAGGTAAGAGATTCTATCCACTGTCTTTCTCCGCATCTCAAAAGCTACCAGTCTGAGGTATCGAATTTAATGAATAAATTTTCTTCTTTCAATATAAATTATATTCCTAGATTGAATTACTCTGAAGAAGATTTATTAGCTAATGTAGCTTCTAAAATTCTTCTGCAGAAGGCTTGTCCCCAGAAGCATTCTCCGTCGAACTGTTGTTCCGGCCATCTGTCCCCGACAACATCACAAACTGGAGAGTCTTTGACGATGATCAGCAGATTATTAACTTTCTGCACATGGAAGAAACCTTTCAAGGCGCGGTGATAGACGAACACACACACGACGACAATTTGCGTGATTTCACGGTAATACCAGATCCGAGAACTCCTGAATCTTCATCGGATATGGTAAACTTGATCCCTAAATCCATAGTTAGATTAGAGAAGTTTTATGATTTTCAAGATAAATTTAAAACGACATTCAATTGTAAAACCAATAGTTCCTCGTTATCTTATGAAAAAGTAAACTTAGGAACTAATGAAAATCCTCAGTGCATTAATCTAGGGTTGGGATGTTCTCAACAAGAAAAAGCTGCATTTATTAAATTGTTCAAAAAGTTTAAAGATGTCTTTGCATGGATGTATGACGACCTTAAAACTTTCGACCCTAACATCATACAACATGTCATTCCGATGAAGCCCCAAACCTTACCCTTTCAACAAAAACTAAGGAAAATGCATCCTAAACTCGAACCGACCGTTCAAAAAGAATTGAATAATCTCCTTAATGCTAAGACAATTTTTCCTGTTAGACACACTCAGTGGGTTTCTAACCTTGTCCCAGTTTGGAAGAAAAGTGGGGAAATTCGACTCTGCGTCGATTTCTGAAACCTTAATAGAGCGTCTGATAAAGACAACTATCCCGTCCCGCCCATGGAACAAATCCTTCAACAGGTGTCTGGTTCTGAGAGGCTATCCTTACTGGATGGTTTCTCTGGATACAACCAAGTCCTGATGTCTCCACTAGACAAACTTAAAACTACCTTCCGTACTCCGTGGGGAACTTATGCTTATCGTAAAATGCCTTTTGGATTGATTAATGATGGAGACACCTTTTAGAGAGCAATGGACATTGCTTTACGAGGATTAATCAATCATTCCTTCGTAGTATACTTAGATGATGTGACTGTATTTTCTAATAACAAAAATGATCATCTAGCTCACTTACGAGCCGTCCTACTGCGATGTCGCAAATACGACATCTCCTTGAATCCCAAAAAATCCATCTTTGCGGTAGAATAGGGTAAACTCTTGGGATTCATTGTGTCTAGTGAAGGGATGATTATTGACCCCGAAAGGAATCAAGTCATCGTGAAACTTCCCCCTCCTACATCCAAAAAATCTATGCAGTCTTTCTTAGGCCAGATTAACTTTGTGAGAAGATTTGTCCCCAGTTTCTCCGAAATGGTCAGGCCTTTACAGAATCTGATAAAGAAAGACACCCAATATCATTGGGGACCCCTAGAAAATCAATCTTTTAATGCAATAAAGAAGGCCATAATAGACACTCCGTCTCTCATGAGCCCAAATTTTTCTCAAGACTTTACACTCTACACTTTTTCTTTTGACCGTTCCTATGCCACCGTCATAACCCAAAAGAATGTCGAGAACAATGAAGTACCCATTGCCTTTATGAGATCTTCTTTCAAAGGCGCTGAACTTAATTACCCAGCGGTAGATCAGAAATCCTACGTTGTTTTCCAAGCAGTTAAGCACTTTCGGTCCTATCTTTTGAAGTCAAGGACGAAAGTTATTGTCCCCTACCCAGCCGTTAGGAATCTGTTAGTGCAGAAGGAACTAGGAGAAAAGAGAGCCAACTGGGTCACCTCCTTGCAGGAGTATGACTTAGAAATCACCCCATATCATATAGTGAGAGGCCAAGGGTTATGCAAGTTAGTTGTTGATTCAGCAGCAGGACAACAAGAAGAAAGTGATACGTCAAACCTAGGACAATGCAATCAAAGTCTAATCCGTTGCGCGCAAAACCTTTTCAGTCCTTGGTATGATGATATAAGATCCTCTCTTGAACATGGGTCATCCCCCCATCACCTGGATCCTGCTAAAAGAAGAGCGTTGAGATTAAAGTCTGCCTCCTTTCATCTAGTTAATAGTATCCTGTTTTGTTAGAGTTTTGATGGCGTACTGATGCGTTGTCTTGAAAAGGACGAAGTAGAAAAAGTCTTGCTAGAGTTACATGCAGGAGAAGCTGGTGGTCATTTTGGTGGTGACACCACTGCCCATAAGGTTTTAAGAGCTAGTTATTAATGTACCACACTTTTTAGAGACGCCCATGCCTTGTGTCGTAAATGTATCATCTGGCAGAAAGCATCAGGGCGATTACAAAAACCAACCTTTCCTTTGCAGCCCGTTTCGGTAGATTCTCCTTTTCAACAGTGGGGCCTTGATATCATAGGTCCAATCAACCCCCCGTTTGCACAACAACACAATTTTATTGTGACAGCCACAAATTACTTTACCCGATGGTCTGAAGCCGCTATGTTAAGAACTGCCAACACCAGTCAGGTAATTGCCTTTCTAAATTCGAGTATTATCACTCGTTTCGGTATCCCTAACTGTTTAGTATTCGATAATGCCTCTTAATTTTCCTCTCTTGAGATGAGCGAGTTCGTTTTGGAAAAGGGAATTAAGCTGAAGTATTCTGCTAGCTATTACCCCCAGGGCAACGGATTGACAGAATCGACAAACAAGAACTTGTTAAAATCATCAAGAGAACGGTAGTTGAAAATTACAAAAATTGGCACAACGCACTACTAAATGCACTGTGGGCTGATAAGGTAACACCAAAAGCTTCTGTAGTTAACTCCCCCTTTTTTCTCGTTTATGGAAGAGAAGCAATTATGCCACCTCACATTCTTCTTCCTTCATTTCAGTTATCGCAGAAAATCCAAGAAGAAGACTATCCCCCTTTAGAAAACCGAATTAACGCTTTGATGAATATAGAAGAGGTAAGAGCCCAAGCTAAACATAAGTTCGATCAACATCAACTGTTGGTTAAAATCTGGTTCGATTCTAACTCTGCTTCTGATAGGAATTTTGAAGTAGGTGACCTCGTCCTGAAATGGGACAAACCCCACGAGGGGAAGGGAGAGCACACAAAATTTCAAAACTTATGGCTTGAACCGTTTTTAATTGCTGAAAAGTTGAGTCCCAGTTCTTTTCGATTGCAAAATCTAGAAAGGCAGCTTGACACCTATCCGGTGAATGGCCAAGCCCTGAAAAGATACTTTGCTTGATAACAATCCTTGTATATTATGTACATATTTTTCTTTTGTTTGCTTTTTCGTTTGATTTTTTGTTTTTGATTTGAATTTATCAGTTTGTGTTTTTGGAAATACACATACCTGTACATGGAGATATTCAGATAAAGGAAACAAAAAATTCCTTCACTGAAATAACTTCTGAGAAATTTGTACAAACATCAATGGTATATTTTTGAAATTTATATCTATGTTGGAAAAGACTGTTGTTTGAAAGAAGCTAACTGATTTCAATCTATGAGTAAAGCCTGTCACGGTCATCTATTATATTCTTACGTTGTCCCTATTCCTTAAGGGAATGACTCAGAAGATGTCTCCCTACCTTAGAAAGTTGGTTCTGTAAATAAACCATCTCTAGGTCTTAATAAATGACAGTTCTAAAAAAAAAAATCTGCTGAGGTCTGAAAAAATATGTTTAAAATATCGTAATTTTCAGCGTCACCCCGCTCAATCATATATCTTTAAAAAATTAAAACATAAAAGAGCTATGGGAAGAGCTTGTAAACCCATCGGGATGCTGAACAGGTCTGCTGGCAGCGGGTAAATGCATGCATGATGCCAAGACAACTTCGTTGGGGTACTGAACAGGCCCGTTGGCAGCGAAGCAATGTCGGGTATATGAAAATTTACAAAAATGAGATAACTTGACCTTAAAATGTCCTTTATTCTAATCCGGAACTTCTTGGTAGGATACAGATGTTAGAGTGGGTTAAATGGAAACCCTGTCGAGGCTATGGACCCCTGCGAGCAACAGTGGCTCTGTCAACAGTATTGAAGATTTTATCTTTAATATCATGCCTCACTTGTCTTAAGACTGTTATCAATTTTCATCCTTTAAACACTGCTAGAATATTCGATTAATGATGATGTTTTAATGATTTTCTGGTGGTTATTTTTGAGTTAGATTTTTTCTCATTATCCTAATCTAAATTTGTTCTTTTGGCAGAGATAACTGCTTCTACCAGTGTGTCACCATTGTTGGCAACCAATTCGCATTTTTATACTATTCTCATAATCTTCCTACACCAATGTTTTGCAAACCTTGATTTCCTTTGCAACCTTTTCATGTGTTTTCCCACTTTCCCTTGTTCTTGTTTCCATGACTGCAAGCGTGAAAACTTTGATTTCGAAGTCATATTAAAATCATCACTGGATTGTTGTGATCATTCTTGCCGATATGTCTATTCTGTTTCCAATTTAATTATGATTATATAGTTGACAAGATTCCAAGATCCTTATTCATTTGGCATTCTTTAATTGTTAATATGATTTCTTAAGATCCTGATTCAATCGTTGATTTATTGGTGGCTTGATGTTTGATCGAGTTTGTGATGCATTGGTCGCTTGATTTATATAGTCTTTCATCGATTCCCTTGACACCTTGTTTTCATAAAATATATAGGTGTTATGGTTAAACCCTTGAAATATTTCATTTGATATGACACCTAGTTCAAAACGCATTGGTACCTCGCTTAAACTCTTGATATGAATTGATACAATGCATGTCACATTGGTTAAACACTTGGTATTGATTTCAATTTGTATGATTGGTTTTAAAACTATGGTATAACCATTGCGCACGTTGATTAATACACTTACCATTGGTTTCATTGGTCGGGCAAGTGACATGATTTTTAAAACTATACAATAGTGGGTTGAACAACTATAAACGTCGACGGTTGTACCTTGGCAATAACTATTATGCATGGTAGAAATAAGCTCCACCACCTTCGCACGATATCATTAATGTCTATCCCTTATCCCTGTTTCACCTCTGTTAGCTTGGGTAACCCTTCGTGCACTCTACTCCTGTGTGTGCTATGATCCAAACCTTGGACTTATCGTGTGCTCGGCTCCATGGCATCGGTGGTGCGAATCGAGCCGAACGGTAGCCAAGCCTTGCTACTATTCGATAATGCAGAGAAGGACTTAGAGGATAACGGTTGGCTCACCTTTGTACAACGATTTGAGGGTTTTAATTTATTTGTTGCACAGCAGTTCACTCTGACTTTTGATGGCTGTAGAGCCAAGGTGAGTGACATTCAATTGAAAATCAATGAAGAGTTTATTAGTTCTGCTACAAGGTTACCATCCTCGGGCCAGCGTTGGTTTAAAAACTCTAAGGTCGAGGAGGTGCCATGGCCGCTACTGTTCGTCTTGCGAAAGGTCACATCTTTTGATAGATGTATGCCCATATCTGCACTTAAACCATGATGGCATGATATTTTGATGGTGGTCAAACAATTCATGACCCGTGAGGGTCGATATGGACTCGTTTTTCTCTACCACCTGCGTTTGTTAATGAATTTTATGGGATACCCGTTGAATATGCCCTTCTACTTCCAACGTAGACTATAGAAAATGTCAAGAAGGTTTAAAAGGGAGAAGGCCGATAGTAGCCTGTTTCACCATGGACTAATTAGACTTATCATTGTTCATCACTTAAGTCTCCACGGTGATAGATGGTGAGATTTTATCACTTGAAATGGTTTTGATGATACAGACCCTGTCCAGATTGACAAGCCTCTGATTAATGAAGCCAAGGTCAAACCACCCGTGCCCTTCCATGTCCTACTTCCTTCTCCTAAACCTTCGGTCGACCCTGATGTTGACTTACTCAATGCTATAATTGAGAAGCTTGAGGCTATTAAAAAACCTGTAAGCAAAAAGGCCAAGGCAAACCCTACTGTTGATGGCAAAGGAAAAAAGAATGCTCGACTTATCTCGAGAATGGCTAGGAATAAGCCTAAACCTTGTGTTGAGTAGAAGCCCATAGTCCTTAGTGAGGATTCAGACTCTAACATAGAACGCTTGCTAGCTAGTGAGTACCCTTACTCACAGGGTCTGTGCTCTGAGCCTCCTTTTGACTTCGTTTCGAATCTTCCCCCTTGCCTAAGAAATAATCCCAGTTACCCAGGGATCAAACTACCTAACGAAACCCTTGACAATGTAACCAAACCCTCACCTGCACTTTCGAAGCCCGGATAGTCGTCCTGTGACCAATGTGATTTGTGGTTGGAAATATACTATATAGATGTTCCCCTACTTCAATCAAAAATCCAGTCATTGGAAAATAAAGTTGTAGTGTTGACCAGCGAAAGAGACAAACTTCAAGCAACTAATAGGAAGCAGAGAACCACTGGTTCCATCATTTTTAAGAATGTTGAATCGGCTACAGCTGTTGTCAACTCCAAAATGTCATGATCAAGCCGTATGCTCGTCATACAGGTATGAATTTTGATATCATTTTAGTTTTGTGAATGACCAGGATTAATATAATGATTTGAATTTCGTTTTCGAATAGCTCTGTCTATCCTTTGAAGTGGCTCTATGATAGTGTTGTTCATCCTGTACATTGTTTTTGCTTTGCTAAAAATAAATGAAATTTCGATTTGGATACACGATTCTCTAATACCCAGTTTAGCCACTGATAGATTTTCATCTGATTTGATTCGTTTGTCTGTTAAGTTAACGAAATCGATGGCTTGCTTTCAAGTGAATTTGTTTGTATCCAATTTGAACAAGAAGTTTTTTCATGTTGAATTTAGAGCACGATCATGTTTGATTTGGTTTAATTTCGTTATGGTTAGATTATATCGGCTCTAATTCAGTTTGTATCCCATGATTTTGGAACTTCGTGAGTTTAAATTGATATAATCTTCTAAATTGGGAATACAAATCTGATTGACAATCATTTGGAAAGAACGACTCTGTTTTTCATGAAAACAATGTTCTCATTCAAGCCTATGCAAACATGCCCGAATCGTGGAACGATTTTGATTCACGATCACTATGTTAAACCCTAGCTGTTCGATTCACTTGATTGGATTGTTGTGTATCTTCAGTTAGCATGATTGATTTTATGAGTTGTATTTGTATCAGCAATAGACTTGATTGCAGCTCTGTTAATTTTAATTTTCAAATGAGTTTGTTAACTCAGACCGACTTATGTCATTTTTGTCAAATTCGTATGAGGAAATTCGGGTAATATTCGTTTCAAAATGAATTCAAGAAATGATTTCGTGAATGATTTTGTCTTTCCCAATTTTCAAATAACAAACGATCGAACAATTCTTAGGAACTCTGTTACCAACTGATTGATCCTGTTATGATTTCATTTAAGTTGATTTACGCGCCAGTTTTGATTTAATGGCATGGATCGTTTGTTATGTCAATACAGTGTTTCCTGTTGATGAGGCAACATAACAATGGCCTATGATTTGTTTTAATTATATCGTTTTCAATTTGATTTGAAGCGATTTCATTACTATTCATTATGATTCTGTTCACCCAATTTTGTGGCAACAAACGAAACAAAGTATATGATGCTCTGTAGTCATTTGATTTTAGTCTTGTTTTGATCTCGAATTAGTATAACAATTCCAATTTGAATAATTCATTTTCAAAATAGCTATTGGATGATAGTTGAATTTAATTCTTTAAAATATTTGAATTGATTTTAATGTTGATTCTGTGTCTGATTTAGACCAACTACAGAATCACAAGATTCTATAGCTAGTCTATAGAATTAGATTTTTATCATTTTCTTTAACAAAATATCTTCCTAACTAGTTCATTTTTAACCCTTTTCAGGTACATCCGAATTGCATTGGGCATGCTGGACAGTCTAGGGGATATTTGTGTGATTTAGTTTTTATTTTAGGTTCCTAGTTTAGTCAGACTTGGGATACCTTCCCAGATTTTATGTAAACAGTTTGATAACTTCTACAGGGATGTTTTACCCTGTAGAAGGTCTTTAAATACTTATTATTTTGTGTAATAAGGATCATCCTCACTGTGGAAGAACCAGACTACAGATTTCTGATACAAACTGAGATGAGAGTTGATGTCTTGTAACAACGTTCGCTTTCAATATATCAATCTTTTGTTTCAAGTTTTTGCATATCAGTTGGCAGTTGATTATAGATTACTTTAGCTATCATAATCTATTGTAGGATGATATGATTTGATTAATGTGTTATCCATATCTGATCTCTTTCATTATTTAAAAGTACAACAATTACTTGGTTTCAATTAATGAACCACAGATTTCTCTTCTTCGTTAATTGAATCATGTTGTATAGATATTTGCATACAGATTTATCTATCTGTGAAGATTTATAAATCATAAGATTGTTGTATTTTTTATGTCTTGTTTGTCCTGTAATCATATTTGAAGAGCACTGCAGCTTTTGTTTATGAGAAGCTCCTGGATAATTCGGTGCGGGTTTCCTCCCTCCGATCAGCTAAGACAATCATTACATACAGGACAAATCTAGAGCATTTCTTCAGGTTAGTTTGTTATTTATTTGATAGTTAATTTGTTAGTATAATTTAAGTAGTTTAGTTAGATATATGTAGTTTAGATGTGTAGTTAGAGTTAGTATATTAGTTGTTTAGTTTAGTTAGTTTTCAGTTTATTTCTTTTTCACAAAATTATAAAAATAAAAAACAATAGCTCTCGCTGTCTTAGGACAGAATATAAATGAGTTTTTTCAGGTTTTCATTCAAATTTGTAAATTGTAAATATTGTAAATTTGTGAATAAGATTTATTTATGTTACTAGTTAGATATTTAATTTCTTAGAGTTAGCATATTATTAGATAGTAGATTGTATATATAATAATTAGATTTGTTTAGTTTGTTTTAATAGTTGTTTTAGTTAGATTAGTTAGTTTATAATAGTTTTCTTTTGTTTCCTTAGGACTTAGATTGGCTAACGGAGCCGCTAAACCCGTCAGGGTGGTTCATCCCAAACGACTTGGGTTATTTAGACAACCCCGGACCGGTTCCACTCTCCCAGTTGACGGACGGTCAATTTCACCCATCAACACATTCTCAAGAAGGAAGAACAATAACCCCTGATTCAACTGAGATTCTGAGTGAGCACCAACAATCTCGTCAAAGGAGATTTTCAACCGAGTCTGTAAATCGATCAACTGCAGAACCTGCTCAAACCAGTGTTATGGATGAAACCTTCTTGGATAGGTTGCGCATCAACACTCCTACACCTGAGAATGTAGGGAATAGCTTTGGACCAGAGAACATTTCTAGTAAGTTTCTTAAATTTTGTTTATTTTTGTTGAATTTTGTTGTATTTAAATTTATGTGAGGTTAAATCTTGAAGTTACTTTCAAATGCGTGTGTAGGCAATCAATTTAGAGCAAGGGGTGACAATGAGAGTGGTTGTCACGAAGATTCAAATGTCAGTGCAGAGGGTGACGGTGGATGTAAGAGGCCGCGTTATGAAGAAACAGAAGATTACACGCCAACATCCACCTATCCTTCAGAAGTTGGCAATGAACTTCCCTGGGAAGGGAATACAGAAGAAATGACGCTTGAGCGATGCTCAAGTGTCAAAAAGAGGTTGGAAAATGATTTGGCGGTTTTGGAACTTCCTTTGGAGAGCAAACAAAGTTTGCAAATTGTTTTGCATTCACTGAAAAACTTTATGGATGCATATCAGAAGATGGGGCCAACCACTGACAGTTTTGTCGATCTAATGAGGCAGCGAAAGACAGAGGTGATGGGTCCTGATAAATGAGATACAGTAAAAAATAGAGTTTCAAAGGAAGACGCCATCTCTATGTTCAATTTCAAAAAGGGTTCAAAGCGGAAAATGTTGAAGGTGCAATATTTTAAGCACCCCCACTTTGTCGGACATCTGTATAATAGATTTTTGGCCGCATATGAGAAATTGTCATGGAACGATGAGGTTCCACACTATTTTGCAAGACATTTTTTTTGCAGAGTTTTTCTTACACATGCACCCGGATTATACCAGTCTACCGTCCAAATATTATGGTACTGGTAAAGGACGTACATATAATCACAAAGGGGCATATCGAAGTGGAGCATTGCCAAGGCCTCCACAACCTCTAGTACCTCGTCCAAAAGGGGCATTTGCATCACTTTCAGAGTTACAGTCTACATCAGAAGTTGGCAAAGAGGCAAGGACTACGATCGGGGAAAATTTGGAATCTATGTTCTATGGTGTTGATGTTGGCATGAAGCGTCAGTGAGCAGAGGCCAATTCTCGGGCCACATTTTTTGATAAAACAGATGCAAAGTTGGATGCAATGTCAGTAGAAGAAATTTTGGAGTATGCCAAATTTTGTCAGGATGGTTGGAAGAAAGTCATTCAGAATGATGACCCAAATCGTAGATTGGTATGTGATCTATTTAGGCAAATTTTGACGCATTTTATGATAGTTTACTTCGAGTTCTAGATATATATATCCTTGTTTCTATAGAAATAATTGATTTCTTCTTGCCATTCATCGCAGTTTGGAGATATGTTAAACGAAGCTCCAGTTGGTAAGGGACTTGATTCGACAAGTTTGAATTTGGATGGATTGAATCGGGTATGTTTTTTCTAATAGTTGTTCAATCTCCACTCTTTTGAATAAGAGTTCAACAACATTTATAATTTTGTATAATTGTGAACACGTTAAATCCTCGATTTAGTTCTTAGTTGTGTTGTTCACAACTCTCTATTCCATCTATTTCATCTCTTGGTACTTGGGCTGGCTTGTCTCAATTCTCATTGGGAGAGTTTGAAGCGGGTGGGAGTTCACATGTATCATTTAATGTCTTAAAATCATTTAAATTTAATGTGTTATATAATCGTTTGAATAAAATTTATTAAATTTTCAAATTTGAAATGTGATATATAGGCTAATGTGGAGAAGAGAGTACATGAGAGTGTGCTCAGGAGAGAGATTGGGATTGATGAAGTAACCAGATTAGGAAATGATGTGTCCATTCAGGATGATTCATAAATGTACGTTCTTGACTTTTATGAAATTTTTGTTTTCTCAAATTTATAGTTTTTATCCTTTCCTCAATTATTTTGAATTATATAGAATCCCTAGATAAGTTTGTCATTGTCTTAAATGGTGTACACTAAAAATTATATAGGGTTAGATCATGATGAACACCTAATTTTGAACTTGAATATGTTTGAATATTTGAGAACAGTTTTTTAAATAGTGTACACTCAAACTTATTTAAGGTTAGATCATGATGAACACCTAATTTTGAAATTGAATATGTTTGAATATTTGAGAACAGATTCTATCCCACATTAGAAAAGAGAGTTTTTAAATTTTCCTCGATTGCAGTCCTTGCTTTC
>ML804558.1:247838-264873 GCA_009831015.1 Picea engelmannii | reverse complement strand
GACGAACTGTCTCCTTTTTTTGTTTTCGCACCAGAATTCTTGGAGGCCCTTTTGCTGACCTCCTCCTCATGATTAACATCTTTTGGGATTTTCTTGGTTACTATACTACGTAGTAGAACTTCATTTATCTCTTGTTGTTCCTGTTGTGCCTTCTTCAATTTGTCATTGTCGGCCTTGAAAACCTGTAGTTCAACAATAAGGTTCCTCATTGTTTCCAACACCTCTGTGGGTGAAATTCCATATTTGTTTTGTCTTGGATCTCCAGGGTGTCCTTGTTGTGGATTCTCTTCCATCTTGATTTCTGCACCTTCTTGAGATGCCATTTTTTAACACAAAATAGAAAATCTTTATGTTTGTAATCCACAAGATTTATTAGCTTTTTCATAAATCAAAATATATACTAAGAAATTAATGTGGCCCTGTTCAGGCCCAGTGTTGTAACTTTTTCTTTGATGCCATATGTAATTTACCTCTAAAATCACCATAAAAAAAAATTAAAAAATTATTTGTACAATTATCCTTTCATAGTTTCGAGATTTAAGCTATTAAGTCTTATGTTATAAATATTGAGTTTGAAAGTTTACTGTCATTGATTGTCTTTACTATGCAACTTAAAACTTCCTTCTCGACGATACAACAAATGTATACTCCTCCCTTCAATGTCATTTAAAGTCTTGTAAAAATTACCATGTTTTCTTATTTGATGATGTTTATAACACTAGCATGGATTTAACTATATGAGCGACTTAAAAATAGGTTTGTTACTTCCATACCTCTAATCAGGAGAAATATTTTCCAATCAACATACAACAACTCTAGAAAACATGATAAGTGACCAGCATGTTGGGATTTCGGAGTTTGGGATTTCGCGAGTACAACAATCAATATCAATGCACAACAATTCCTGAAATTGCGAAAGGTGACCAGCATTTCAGGATTTTGGAGTTTGGGATTTCGTGAATACAATGACTAACATTAATACACAACCACTCCCAATATCACTAAAAGTGACCATCATTTTGGGATTTCAGATTTTGGAAATTCGCGAATATAGAAGCCAAACATCAACAGATACAAACCTCTGAAATGTGAAACAAAGGGAAGATTGGGCTAGCGCTTCAGGGTTTCGGGGTTCATAAATTCATGAGTTGGAGTGCCCCAAACTTCAACATATATGAACTTCTAAAATGCAAAAGGGAAAAAAAAAAGAGACTCGTATTTCGGGGTTTCAGGGTTCAGGACTTCGTGAGTTCCAGTGCTCAAACATAAACATTACACAACCTCTGAAATGTGAAAGTGAAATTCCTAGCACTTTCGGATTTTGGCATTCGGAATCCCATGACTTGAAAATCCAAAACATCAACCACAAACGAATCCCAAAATTGTGAAAAGGGACGTGGATCTAACATTTCAGGATTTCAGTGGTTCGGGGTTTCACGGTTTCAAAACAAAATAAACAACAACACACAACCACTCCCGAGTTCCAAAAATCTGAAAGGATGTGGGACAAACACTTCAAGATTTCAGGATTCGGGGTTTCGGGTTTTCAAATACCAAAATACAATACACAACGACTCCCGAATTCTGAAAAGTGAAAGGATGTGGGACTAACACTTCATAATTTCAGGATTCGAGTTTTCGGGGTTTCAAATGTCAAACAACATAACACAACAATTTCCAATTTCTAAAAAGTTAAAGGGTATGGAATTAACACTTCGGGATTTCAGGATTCAAGTTTTTGGGGTTTCAAATGTCAAACAACATAACACAACAATTCCCAAATTCTGAAAAGTGAAAGGGTGTGGAATTAACACTTCGGGATTTCGGAATTTGGGTTTTCAGGGTTTCAAATGTCAAACAACATAACACAACAATTTACAAATTATGAAAAGTGAAGGGGTATGGAATTAACACTTCAAGATTTCAGGATTCGGGTTTTCAGGGTTTCAAATGTCAAACAACATAACACAACAATTCCCAAATTCTGAAAAGTGAAAGGGTGTGGAATTAACACTTTGGGATTTCGGGATTTGTGTTTTCGGGGTTTCAAATGTCAAACAACATAACACAACAATTTCCAAATTCTGAAAAATGAAACAGTATGGAATTAACACTTCGAGATTTTGGGATTCAGGTCTTCAGGGTTTCAAATGTCAAACAACATAGCACAAGAATTCTCGAATTCTAAAAAGTGAAAGGGTGTGGAATTAACACTTTGGTTTTTTGGTATTCGGGTTTTTGGTGTTTAAAAAGTCAACATCTAAAATACAACAACTTCTGAATTACGAAAAAGACAAGAAAGTTGGACCCACATTTCGGGGTTTCGGGGTTCGTAACTTCGCAAGTTCAGAATCCATAAATAAATATACACAAACCTATGAAAGGAAAAAAGAAAGTTGGACTAAGTTTTCCTGTTGAAAGGAATTAAGGTAATCATTCAATCAAAATGCAAAGGAAGAGAGTACTCTACTTCTACTATAACTCTTCACACTATTTTCATCACTCCCTACTCTTTATCCTTTGCGGGTACTCTTGATTTTCGTTTTCTGGGAGAACTCAAAGTGTAGAAGGATACGATATACTTTTACTCCACTGAATTCCTTGAATAGTTTTGAGATTTAAGCAATTAAGTCTTCTATTATAAAGCTTGAGTTTAAAAGTTTGTTGGATTCCTTACTATCATTGATTGTCTTTACTATGAAACTTAAAACTTCCTCCTCGACGATACAGCAAATGTATACTCCTCCCTTCAATGCCATTTAAAGTCTTGTAAAAATTAACATATTTTCTTATTTGATGATGTTTATAACACTAGCATGGATTTAACTATATGAGCGACTTAAAAATAGGTCTATTACTCCCCACTCATGGAGTCATGGTCAGTTAATTTTTAAGACGGTTGTTCCATTTGTCCTCCTACAGTTAATATAAATATTTTGTTGTGATACATGTGTCATAGTAAAATAGTTAGTTGATTCCAAAGATATCTCTACCCAACAGTCACAATAATTAAATACAATTATTAAATTTGACATTCGAAATAGCTATAAATGGAAAAAGATTTCCATATTCGAATTTTCCAAAAACAAAAATAAATTTCCAATACACAAAAAAAAAATAAAAAAATTGGGGGATGTCACATCCTTTCTCCCTTCAGTAAAACACTGTTCTGAGTGTTCTATCCTTTCCTGGAACAGGATTGGATGATATTTATGCAAATCTCTCTCCAATTCCCAGGTGGCCTCCTCGGGACTAAAGTGCTTCCATTCCACCTTTACCTGAGCGATGGCTCTGTTCCGAAGTGTTATTTCTCTCCGGTCCAGAATGTGCAGAGGTTCCACCTAGAACTCGCCTTCGGGTTCCACCTGCACTAAGTTCCAATCAATCATATGAGTAGGGTCATGAATATAATTTTTCAACAAATAAACTTGAAATACATTATGAATTCTTAGATTAACCAGAAGTGCAAGCTAATATGCTACGGGACCAATTAGAGCCAGTATCTCGAAGGGCCCACAAAACCTGGGTGCCAGCTTGTCATAGTTCCCCAAATTCAACGAGATTTTTTGGGCTTTGACCTTCAAATGAACATGGTATCCTACTTGAAATTCCAAGTGTCTTCTTTTCTAATCTTCATAACTCTTCTATATGTCCTGTGCTTCTTTCAAGTTCTGTTGTACTTTCTTTACCATGTTCTCCATTTCTTGGAGCATTTATGGTCCAACCATGAGTTTGTCAACCGAGTTATCCCAACTAATTGGAGTTGTACACTTTCTGTTGTACAGTATTTTGAAGGGGCTCAACTTAGCTGAAGTTTGGTACCCATTGTTATAAGAAAATTCTACCAAGTGAAGGTAGTCTTCCCACTTGTTCGGATTTGTTCTTACATACATGTGGAGCATATCCTCTATGATTTGATTTGTCCTTTCGGTCTGTCCATACATTTGTGGATGATAACTCGTACTGAAATTCAAATTAGTATTTAGCCCTGCAAACAATTCCTTCCAAAAAGCAGATATGAATTTTATGTCTCTATCTGAAATCACCATTTTAGGAATACCATGCAGTCTAAAAATTTCTTTCATGAATATTTTAGTAATGTTAATAACTTTAAAAGTAGACTTTATAGGAATAAAGTGTGCAGACTTATTGAGTTTACGATTACAACCATGATTGAATCATTCCATTTCTTATTTTTAGGAAAACTTGTTTTAAAGTCCAGCGATATGGTCTCCCATTTCCATTCTGGTACTGGTAATGGTTGTAATAGGTCGGCTGGATGCTAGTGTTCGGCCTTAACCTGCTGGCAATCTTGGCACCTAGCCAAGTACTCTACTACTTCTCCCTTCATATTAGGCTAGTAAAATAGTTTTCTGAGTGTTGTTATTATTTTCTGGTAACCTGGATGGCCAAAGTATGGTTTCTTATGCACTTCTTCTAAAATAGTTAATTTTAGCTCTGTTGAATCTGGTATGTACAATCTTTTTTTAAATGTTAATAGTCCCTTCTTGTCGATACTTATATCTATTTTATATGAGTTTGTGATACTATTTTGAAATTCTACCATTATCTTATTGTAAATTTCGTCGTTAACACCTGTCATTCTTATTCTCTGTTCCAGATTAGTTTATGTGTTGCTGATATTTATCTCAAATAACCCATGTATTCTACAGCTTAAAGCATCTGCTACTTTATTTTCCTTACCCTTCATATGTCTGACCTCAAAGTTGAATTCGCTCAAGAAGGCTAGCCACCATGCTTGTCTTGCATTAAGTTCTGGTTGGTTAAACAGATATTTCAATTCACTATTATCCGTGAATAGTAAGAATTTTCTGCCCATTATATAGTGTCGCCACATTTTTAAGGCATGTATTACTACTGCTAATTCTAATTCATGACTGAAATAATTTCTCTCATGTTCCTTAATTTTTTAGGACTCATAAAAAATCACGTGCCCTTATTGAGTTAGAACACCACCTAGTCCCTCTTTACTTGCATCAATGCATACTCTGAAGTCTTTACTTAGGTTTTCTACCTTCAAAATGGGCGTTGATGTCAATAATTCTTTTAGCTTGTCAAAAATGTCTTGACACTTTTGTGACGAGTTAAACTTGGTCCCTTTCTTTTGTAATGACATGATAGGGTAGGCTATCTTGGAGAACCCTTCTATAAATCTGCGATAATATCCGGTGATTCCCATGAATGACCGGATATCTGCCACATCCTTAGGTACTGACCATTCCATAATGGCTCTTATATTTTCTGGGTCTACGGCAATACCTTTCGAGGAAATGACATGTCCTAAATATTGTATTTCTCTTTGATAAAAGTCACATTTCTCGAATTTAGTGTAAAGTTTGTGTTTCCTTAGTGTTGGCAGAACTATTTGTAAGTGTTCATCATGTTCCTCCTCTATTTTAGAATAGACTAGAATATCGTTGATAAATACTACTACGAACTTGTTTAAGTACTGGACGAAAATGTTGTTCATCAAGCACATAAATGTGGTTGGTGCATTAGTGAGTCTGAAAGGTATGACTACAAACTTGTAGTGTCCGTATCTTGTTCGAAAAACTATTTTTTTTATGTCCTGGTCCTTTATCCTAACTTAATGATATCTGGATCGTAAATCCAATTTTGAGAAGATCTTGGCCCCACCAACTTTATTGAATAGATCATTTATCCTGGGTAAGGGGTATTTGTTCTTAATGGTCACTTTGTTCAGTTGTCTATAATCGATACATAGTCTTAGAGTACCGTCTTTCTTTTTGACAAAGAGGACTGGTGCTCCCCATGGCGAGACACTTGGTCTGATATACTCTTTGTCCAACAATTCTTGTAATTGTATTTTTTATTTTGTCATTTCTGGTAACATCATTCGGTAGGGTTCTTTTGAGATAGGGGTTGATCCGGGTAGTAAGTCTATGTAGAAATATATTTCTCTCCTAGGAGGCAATTCTGGTATCTCATCAACAAACATGTCTCTAAATTCACGTAGGACCACAAAGTCTTCTAACTTGGGATTATCTTCTTTTTCTAATAGATTCGTTACTTGGATAGCATAAACTTGACATCCCTTTCTAATACATTTCTTGAGTTGCATCGTTGAGACTTGTCTGAATGATATAGGTTTTCATATACCTTGGGTTGTTCTAACAATGCCAAAATTATCTTTATAGCTAAGTATCTTTATATAACAATCTAGTACTACTTTGTGTTGTTCCAACCAATCCATCCCAATAATCATATCATAAGATGCTAGTGGTAGGATGTTCATATTGGTCCTTATCTTTTGACAATCTAAGATGAACTCAAGGTTAGAAATAAAGTTAACTACCTTTCTTTTAGCACCTATTGCTAGTTGTACAAGCCAAGATTTTTCATGCTTGTCGTTCTTAAGTTTATTCGATTCTACTACATCGGGAGTAATATAACTTAATGTATCTCTAGGTTCAACTAAAACAGAAATTCGAGTGTCATGGATTTTAACTTTGACTTCTACCACAGAGGACTGGTGGTCATCTTGTCGGCCATATATGGCTGCATTTATCCGATGCAGACTTCTGCCCATGTCACCCACTGTCGAGGCTTCCTGCAAATTGTGAACAATAGTTTTGTTTGTTGCAATTAAATGTGGATAGTTCCTCCTTATATGAGGCTCTCCACACTCCCAACACTTTAATGGCTCACGGGAGTTGTCCCCAAACTCCTTCATTTCCAACTTTACCGGTTTATCACTACCTTGCGTATTCAGATGATTGGAGTGAAAACCCTTCCTTGGGAAACTTTTTGCTGCATTCTAATAAGGAGTTCGCCAGTATCTCTTCTTCCACTAGTTTATTCCATCTTGCTTCTTATCCTTTCAGGTCTTGGGAAACTCTACCCACTGTTTATACTGGTCATAGCACATTTGTGCTTTCTTGAATGCCTCACTCAAGGTTTTGGGGTTTTCAAATTCAATTATGTCCCTGTAGGACTGTGGTAAACAACTTAAGAATCATTGGATTTTTACCTTATCCTCCCAGATGTACGGTACGAACCTTAGTGGTTCCAGAAATTTATTTATAAGGTTATCCATTGTCATTTTTATGAGTCGTAACTCATAGAATTCTTTTGTCTTCCTTTTATAATAGATTTCAAAAAGGTATTGTTTTTTAAAATACTTCTTAGATTCAGACCATTCCAACTGTTTCTCCTTTAGGCCCTTGGACAATTTTAGGTCCTACCACCAAATGTTGGCCTTCCCCTTCAGATTGTAGATGACCATTCTGACCTTCATGTTGCTGGAATAGTTCTAGATTTGGAAGTATTTTTTGGTGTCCAACAACCATGCCTCAACTTCTTCTCCTATCCTGGATTCTCCATCAAAAGTAGCTGGCTTAATCTTTTTAAATTCTCCTTCAAGGTGGTATGTTTGTTTTCTTTTTCTGTCTGCTATGGTTTTGTGTTTAGCTGAAGGTTTCCCTTCAGATGAACTGTATCCTTTTCTTATTTTCACACCAGAATTGTTGGAGGCCCTTTTGCTGACCTCCTCCTCATGATTAACATCTTTTGGGATTTTCTTGGTTACTATACTACGTAGTAGGACTTCATTTATCTCTTGTTGTTCCTGCTGTGCCTTCTTCAATTTGTCATTGTCGGCCTTGAAAACCTGTAGTTCAACAATAAGGTTCCTCATTGTTTCCAACATCTCTGTGGGTGAACTTCCATATTTTCTTTGTCTTGGCTCTCCAGGGGGTCCTTGTTGTGGATTCCCTTCCATCCTGATTTCTGCACCTTCTTGAGATGCCATTTTTCAACAAAAAATATAAAAGATTTATGTTTGTAATCCACAAGATTTATTAGATTTTTCATAAATCAAAATATATACTAAGAAATTAATGTGGCCCTATTCAGGCCCAGTGTTGTAACTTTTTCTCCGATGCCATATGTAATGCACGTCAAAAATCACCATAAAAAAAAATAAAAATTTATTTGTACAATTATCCTTGCATAGTTTCCAGATTTAAGCTATTAAGTCTTCTATTATAAAGCTTGAGTTTGAAAGTTTATTGGAGACCTTAATGTCATTGATTGTCTTTACTATGCAACTTAAAAATTCCTTCTCGATGATACAACAAATGTATACTCCTCCCTTCAATGTCATTTAAAGTCTTGTAAAAATTACCATATTTTCTTATTTGATGATGTTTATAACACTAGCATGGATTTAACTATATGAGCGACTTAAAAATAGGTCTGTTACTTCCATACCTCTATTCAGGAGAAATATTTTCCAATCAACATACAAGAACTCCGAAAAACACGAGAATTGACCAGCATGTTGGGATTTTGGAGTTTGGGATTTCGCGAGTACAACAATCAATATCAATGCACAACAATTCCTGAAATTGCAAAAGGTGACCAGCATTTTGGGATTTCAAAGTTTTGGATTTCATGAATACAATGACTAACATTAATACACAACCACTCCCAATATCACTAAAAGGGACCAGCATTTCAGGATTTCGGAGTTTGGAAATTCGCGAATATAGAAGCCAAACATCAACAGATACAAACCTCTAAAATGTGAAACAAAGGGAAGATTGGACTAGCGCTTTAGTGTTTCGAGGTTCAGAACTTCATGAATTTGAGTGCCCTAAAATTCAACATATACGAACTTTTCAAATGCGAAAAGGAAAAAAAAAGGAGACCCATATTTCGGGGTTTCAGGGTTCAAGACTTCGTGAGTTCGAGTGCCCAAACATCAACATTACACAACTTCCAAAATGTGAAAGTGAAATTCCCAGCACTTTGGGATTTTGGCATTTGGACTCCCGTGACTTCAAAATCCAAAACATCAAACACAAACAAATCCCAAAATTGTGAAAAGGAATGTGGAACTAACATTTTAGGATTTTGGTGGTTCGGGGTTTTGCGGTTTCAAAAAAAAATAAACAACAACACACAACCACTCTCGAGTTCCAAAAATATGAAAGGATGTGGGACCAACACTTCAGGATTTTAGGACTCTAGGTTTTGGGTTTTCAAATACCAAAATACAATACACAACGACTCCCGAATTCTAAAAAGTGAAAGGATGTGGGACTAACACTTCATAATTTCGGGATTTGGGTTTTCGGGGTTTCAAATTTCAAACAACATAACACAACAATTTCCAAATTCTAAAAAGTGAAAGGGTGTGGAATTAACACTTCGGTATTTCAGGATTTAGGTTTTCGGGGTTTCAAATGTCAAACAACATAACACAACAATTCCCAAATTCTGAAAAGTGAAAGGGTGTGGAATTAACCCTTTGGGATTTCGGGATTCGGGTTTTCAGGGTTTCAAATGTCAAACAACATAACACAACAATTTCCAAATTCTGAAAAGTGAAGGGGTATGGAATTAACACTTTGGGATTTCAAGATTCAGGTTTTCGGGGTTTCAAATGTCAAACAACATAGCACAACAATTCCTAAATTCTGAAAAGTGAAAGGGTCTGGAATTAACACTTTGGGATTTCTGGATTTGGGTTTTCAGAGTTTCAAATGTCAAACAACATAACACAACAATTTCCAAATTCCGAAAAATGAAACGGTATGGAATTAACACTTCAGGAATTCATGATTTAGGTTTTCAGGGTTTCAAATGTCAAACAACATAACACAACAATTCCTGAATTCCGAAAAGTGAAAGGGTGTGGAATTAACACTTTGGGTTTTTGGGATTCGGGTTTTTGGGGTTTCAAAAGTCAACATCTAACATACAACAACTTCTGAATTGCGAAAAAGATAGGAAAGTGGGACCCTCATTTCGGGGTTTCGGGGTTCACAACTTCGTGAGTTCAAGTGCCCCAAACCTCTTATGTAAGCAACTTCCGAAATGCGAAAAGTGGAAGTTTCGGGGTTTCGGGGTTCGGAACTTCGCGAGTTCAGAATCCATACATAAATATACACAAACCTATGAAAGGAAAAAAGAAAGTTGGACTAATTTTTCCCGTTGAAAGGAATTAAGGTAATCATTCAATTAAAACGCAAAGGAAGAGAGTACTCTACTTGTACTATAACTCTTCACACTATTTTCATCACTCCCTACTCTTTATCCTTTGTGGGTACTCTTGATTTTCGTTTTCTGGGAGAACTGAAAGTGTAGAAGGATACCATATACTTTTACTCCACTGAATTCCAAAAGCCTAAGGATTTAGGAATATTACACGCACAAAGGGGAACAAAGGATAAAAATATATTGTGTAAGGTAAATTCTATAATAATCACTTAGAGCCTCTTTTAATCAATGCATTAAACATCCACAGTACTAGATCGATGCATCTATGTAAATACATGATCAAGAATATCATTCCATCATGGATTGGTCATTATAAATGATATTCCGAGGGATCTGAGTTTGGTTTCTTGGGGATTTATCTACAAAGAGTATCTGGATCATTGTCATTAATCTCCTCCTTTCCATACTTACTTATAGAAATATAATTACATATTTTCTTCACGTATATTCCCCACAACATACAAAAATGGAAAGCGTTAAAGTTCCAATTTAATCAATACAATGCATCAGAAAAAATCATTCAGACAGAGAGTGGACATCATTCCAGTTCGGATTTAATAAGACATCGAAATAAAAACATAGTCACTCATAAACAAGAGGGGTAGATCAACATATCTGAATCCAATCCACGGGAAGACAAAGGGAACAACCACATTCCTCCCAACCGTAGAACTGGGCAGCCAAAGTCTCTTGCCCAATTCACCCCCTAGCCTGACCATGAATCCATGAGGGTGAACTTGGAAACTCCTCCTCTGCAATGTAATTCAATTCCAATAGTTATCCTCTTGCCTCACACTTACTTGACAGTGCTCATAACAACAAGGCCATCTTATTTCAGCAAGCTCCTCTTGCCTCACACTCAATCCGCAATGTTCATAACAGCAAGAGAGCATCTGAAATCCTTTCCCAGCATGCTTGGCAGTGTCCTGCCTCCTCGCATATGATATTTATCCATTTCTTTTGCCCATGTATTTTCCCTCTTTTGGGGATTTTTGCAGTTTTTCTTAGTCCCTGATTTTCAGGGCCTGCCAGTGGCCAAATATCTAATTTTCCACTTGTAATCATCAGCCCAGAGGTAGTTCCAACTTGTTCCCCACTCATGGAGTTATGGTCAGCTGATTTTTAACATGGTTGTTCCATTTGTCCTCCTACAGTTAATAAAAATATTTTGTTGTGATACAAGTGTCATAGTCAAATAGTTAGTTGAGTCCAAAGAGATCTCTACCCAACAGTCACAATAATTTTAAATACAATTATTAAATTTGAAATTCAGAACTGCCATAAATGGAAAAAAAATTCCAGATTCAAATTTGCCAAGAAACGGAAATAAATTTTCAGCACACAAAACTAAAATATTTATTTTTGGGGGATGTCACATCAATGCTATATGTATGCCTGTGATTTCATGTTGAGAGTATGAAGTCTAAGAGAGGGGAGGTATGAGTTTCAATTGTTTCTCTTCTTGAGAATTCCTTCAAGGAGTGTAGTGAACATCCGCAGGGTGTGCGTTAATGAGAGTTTGAATTTTACCTCAGAAAGATTAGGAGAGATATCAATTGTTCTCATATCAGCATACGTGTAAGGTTAACATAGAGCCATGCAAGGCAAGTGCAAGTTCATTGAAGTGTCAGACCCTATCAAACAAGGGGAAAGTTGAAGGACTACTATTGCACAAGAGCACACAGAGTCGAGAGAGAGAGAGAGAGAGACAAATAACCAGAGGTTATTTGCGAATGCCGCAAGGAATGCGTGCAAGAAACCCATTTGGAATCCTTGAGTTGTAAGTGAAATCTCAGGAGGGGAAGAACCTTGAAAATCTCAAGGAAATGTGTGTGTTGAAAACACCCAAAAGAGAAAAAGCGTAGAAGGGTTAATGCCGGAGTATTTGGATGGAGGAGTCTTTCAAAAGTTTGAACGTATGGTGGAATCACTTTGAGGAGAAGTTTTGAATTTCCATGGACCGTTGCATCTTCCAGACCAGCGAGAAGGTTAAGGATGAACATCTTTCAAGGTTTAGAATACCAAGAGTAATAAGGACCGTTGGATTCAGATCAACAATAGTCATTCATCTCACACACGAATTTCACTATTTCCAAATTTGGGAAGTGGAGAAGCTGTGACTCGGAGTCGATATTCATGAACTCCTAATTCACAAAGTCTCCATAGAACCAGGACCATCAGATCATGGGGAGATCAGATTTGTTGATATGTGGAAAGAGGTTATCGTGGGTTCATGAATCAGTGAAGGGAATTGTTGCATTATAGTTCGCCGATACATGAAATCCTGAGTGTCGAAGCATTTTTGGCCCCAGTTCGTAGTTGGAGGTCACATCAGAGAAGAGTCAAAGGGAGGACTCAAGTTCCATTAGCCTTTTGGGTTTCAGGGATTGAATATATAGGAGGACTCTCATTTGGGATCACAAAGTCACGAAACCTGAAGTACCTTTTCGGTGAAGGCCATGGTCACATTAGTGATCACGAGGGAGTGAGTTGGCGCTTAGTGCTTGGTTATACAAGCATAACTCATAAGGACCTGTGGATACACACACGTGTGTGTATGTGTGGGGTTTCTTGTATAGAAATCAAAGAGTCAATCCGATTCAAGGGGAAGATAAGGAATGATCCTAAGACCGGGAGGTCATGTAGAACCTGCTGAGGCAGAGGGTGTTGTGTCATAAGTCCTTCAATGTGGAGTGACTTGGATCCTTTAAGGAGCTCACCTCTCTTTGTCCAATATTGTCTTCTAATCACAGATTTAATCTTTCTCTCCTTGTTCTTCAAATATACCTTCCTTTTTTATGCTCCCTTGTTCTATTAGATGGTTTCATAAGGTCGACATAGCAAACCATCGCGTCTGTTGGGTGTGTCACACCCCTTCATGAATCAACACATCCAAATTATTTATCGCACCCCTTCACACACCCAATGTGCCCAAATGAACATGTGTTCCCATCATCCAACACATCCCTTGGGAGAGGTGCACCCCAACTTTGGTGTGATCCTCATGCTGATGCACCCCAACTTTGGGGTGCTCCTCATCTCATCGCACCCCAACCTGTTTAGTGCATCCCTTCACTTGGTCACTTCATACTTGGGTAAGTCCCTCGACTTTCTCGCATGATCAAGGTTCCCAATTACCCAAATAGTGTGAATCTTAAGTGTCGAAGCAACCCCAAGATTCATTACCTTGAGGACTTGGGTGAGGGTCTCTATGCCCTTCTATCCAAAGACCTTACATCCTCCCCTGCCTCAAATCATTGTTGTCTCTAGTAACATCTACAACATATTTGATGTTCAAGTGTCTATCCGAACTCGTGCCCCTCATAATTCTTTTGGAAACCCCAAGTTTTGTGACAAATGGAAACCCATAAATTCTACCAAAGTGGAAACCCCAAGTTTCCCTACAATGTGGAAAACCTGATTTTTTCACAAACCAACCAAACTATACTACACCCAACTTCACAAAATATGTTACCTAAGTCAATATGGTAATTTCACCCAACTCCAATGATGAAAGTCACCCAACTTTGCTACACTATCTCATTGTGACGTTATTTCTTTGATATCATTTGGTTCCATTGTTGATATTATTGTTCTCTACAACTGACTATTTCCCACCTCACTTGTTGAACTACTGTGATCTTGTTATTGCACCCATACCTCAACCATCTTTTCCATGTCTCTGGACACTGAATTCCCCCATGCCTTGGACAGATTTGATAGCTAGTCCAATCATCACATCCAACTCATGAGAATGCACTTCATCATGCCTAAACTTAGTCTTTTATGTCCACATCTTCCATCACTCCAACACAAAAAATTAAAAGTATAACTATTGATACCATTATATATATAGTTTATCAATATGACATAATCAATCATAATAGCATGTAATCAATTAATGAAAATATAAAATTCGTTAACAATTTTCACTAAGTTTAAATCAAATTAATATTTTTTCACATTTATTCTTGGTTAAAATTTAAAATTTAAAATTAAATAATAATTAAACCATATATAACTATAATAAATATACATATTTTGATATTTATTTTTGTTATAAAATAAGTTATCTCTTAAAATTTTCCATATTCATATTTTCACATATTCAAATTAATATGTATTCCGATTATAAAATATATTACCATTTATAACTTGTAATATTTATCTCTTCCCATTCTTATATATTTAAATTAATAAATAGAAGTTATTTGTATTCCCACATTTTCTTGTAGTGTAATTTAGATAGTGTAGTATTTATAGATTAGTTATTAATCATATGATAAGAATAAATGTATATTTTTATTTTTAAATTTATATATAATTTATTTTATTATTTAATATTAGTTAGATATACATTTTTATTTTATAAATAATTATTTTCATGTAATATCTTTATTTTTAATCATAAATAGAAGATATTTGTATTAAACAAAAGTTTCAACCATGATCGTAGAAAAAGTACAATAGAATTTGTTCCAGTGCATAACATAGAAAGACCACAAAGATCCTACCATGAAGCTATGCAACATAAGAAATTTCATATACAAAATAGTCCAAAATTTTCTAATAATGTAGATCATATAGAATATACCTAAAATTCTAAGAGCTTTGTATTACACATAAAATTAACAAGGGGCATTTCAGTTGGTGGCTTCATTTACTACTTGAGTATGAGACTTTATTGAACAATTCAATTTTCTTTGGGAGTTAATAGACAATGTCTTCTTCCTACTCGAAATACAAAGGAGGATAGGAGTCGATACTACTTCCTAGAGACAAATCCCAAGGTACATTGAACCAGTTAGAAAATTGTAATGTAGAAGATTCCACTAAAAACAACAGACAAAAGAGCTATGATCCCACAATGATTAAGAAATTTATAGAGAAAAAGTTCAAAATGATGTCAATAGAGTTAAAGGATCATGTGAAAGGATGGGGGACATTGTTTCACATAAACTGAATTGACAAGAGTCTTGTTGGCCTTACAAAATGCCGTGTGCCAGAATAAATGCATATTAAGAGCCTTGATTGTCATGATATTGAGGTATAGGTTGGGAGTAATTCATTCCATTTATAACAAAGCTGCCATATTTTATCAAGGAAGACTGAGTTTCATACCTATTGGTTCAAATATTATCTTCCCTCATCACATAATAATATTGAAATTTTAGATTGTCCATTGGATATAGATTGGGTGGTTGAGATGAATGATTGTGAACCTCCGCACCCAATTTCAATTCCTTGTAAGTGAGATTTTGAGCCCTTAAATGGGTCTATAATTTACTCTTGTTGTTGAGCCCCTAATATTCCAAAAATGATCGGCCACCCCATGTTCTCTCACATATTTTAGGGAGTTTATCCATGGATGTAGTGAGAACCAATATCCAATACTATGAACTACATGGAAAAAAATAAAATAAAAATGATATTGAATTTTAGAGAAATGATTTGCGGTGCTTTTAATTTTATCTATCACTAGTTCCAAAAGGAAATCCTTAGGATTAGTGCTCAATACCATGCGGCTAATGATGTTTTTTTAGTCACCAATCAGGATGAAATGTAACATCCTGCTCTGGCTCACTAAGAAACTTATTATTTGAGGACACTTGCTCGCAAGTGACCTAGACCTTTTTGATGTTAGACCTTTTATACTTCATTATGATGCAATTGACAGATGACATGATGTGTTACTATTTGATTGACACAGGTGATGTTGACTCTGTTTTATTGAGTGTGTAGGGTTTTTGACCTTGAGGATGCAGAGGCATCGGTAGAACCCCCTTGGACTCCGAACTGAGCCAGGGAGTGTGCTTTTGAGTTGATATATTTACTGTGATGTTTCATTGATTTGATGATCTGATGTTGACAGTTCTGACCTGATTATTGATGATGCAAGATGATGATAGCTTTCCGACCAGACTCACATATGGAGTAAAGAGGCCACACACGATTTGTAGAGAGGTTGAGGGAGAGGGGTGGACAGTAGCCCTGCCACCACCTACTAGAATTCTCGTCGTGGCTCGAACTGTAGGTTAACGATTACCTAGTTCGAGAGGATCCACGATGCCGTGAGGGCAGACTGCGATAGTCACTCACAATGATTCTAAGGGGCGCACAATAATGTGGGGGCCTTATTCCTTAGAACCCTTAGTCTCCTACAAGTTCACCTGGCGGAGTGTTGACTCCAGGGGTTATAGATGTCTACCAATCAGTCCAGTTGGCGAGTGGCACCCTTGGAGCACATGGTGCATCTTGAAGGGCATGTCGCACAAAAGAAACTCAGTTGGCGAGTGGCACCCTTGGAGAACGTGGTGCATCCTGAAGGGCACGTCGCACAAAAGAAATTCGAGAGGCGAGTGGCACCCTTGGAGCACGTGGTGCGACCTAAAGGGAACGTCGCAATAATGTTGGATGAAGGAGTCAGCCTAAATGAACCTAAGACATCAACACCTGAATAAATCCTTAGACCATTCCCCTAACTAGGCGTCACCAATTCAGAGTTTGAGCCCTATGTAAAAAAAAAAACATAATTCAAGACTATACATTAATATTCATTACCCCTATGATTTGAAACCTCCACCTAATCCAAGGAGTTTCCTTCCTTAATTTAATACATTAAACAATTCCTCCTTTAATTGAATTCATAAAGTAATTCCTTCCTAAATCGCATACATAAGGCCTTTCCTCATTCCCAGTAATAAGCTTGATAATTTACCTTTTTAGTGAAGGTACTACTACTTCTCCCTAACATAATAATCCAGACTTAACCATCTCCTAATAACAATGCCATTATATTCTGGCTCACAATAGCTCTGCCATTCAAATAACATTAGAGTTTCATTTCCTACTAGTTAGCATTAACAATACAGGTGCTAATAATAAAATTAAAAAAAAAAAAAAAACCACTTAAGATAATGTGACTCTTCATAAAGTGTGTAGGGTAAAATAAAGAGATGTAATAAATTAATTCAATTAGGTGGTTGTA
>ML804558.1:210943-234519 GCA_009831015.1 Picea engelmannii | reverse complement strand
GGGGCGTTTTATTTTTGGTTGGGGCATTTACATATTGTGGGCGTTTACTTCTGACTGGGGAGGGCATTTTGTTCATTGATTTATCCAACTCCCTTAGCTCAGGGAGAGCGCGTGGCTTTATTAGGTGGTCGTAGGATCTTCCCTGCGTTTTACTGTTACAAACACCTTGTGTTCTGTTGTAATTGTTGCGCACGGTGTGTAGGCTCCAATATTGAGACTGTGTGTTGATATTACCATTTTTGATAAGTAAATAAATATTATTAGGGTGTTAAGACAACGTGTTTCCCACTATTACGACTCTTAATGTTTTTCCTTAAACAATACAGGTTTAAATAATATGTTTTCCAATTGTCATATTATTAAGTTTTCCTTTAATAATATCTCGTATACTCATGATTGTGCCTTAAAAAAAAACCTAAATGTTGGTTCCATCTTGTTAATAACTACGTCATCTGGATAAATTTGATTTTTATAAACAAATCCATATTGTTGATTTATAAATATGAGACTGTAACCAGTTCGGACTTCCTAATTCTTCATTACCATTGTTCAAGGCACTGTACAGTTTTGTTTTTAAAAAAACGAAATGAACGAATAAGACATTGATAGTTAAGAAAGCACTGTTTAAGTAGATAGTATATAAATCGTCCAGTTGTTGATAGCAGCACGTGGGGACACTTGTCCTATCACGAGCCAAACACGTCACCCCCTTTGTACCCTCAAAGTCCACGGATATATTCAGCCCAGGTAGTTCCAATGCTTACATTTGGGATACAGAGTGTTCTGTTAATGCGCAAATCCAATTCAGAAAGGATTCGATATTTTCATCCCTATTCTTGAACAAAAACAAGCACCGATCTTATTTATTCTGCCCATATTCTGCCTATCGCTGAGTGATTGATAGCCGTGTCTTCATTAGTGCATGGACTCCTTGACTGTTTCTCTACAATTCTCTGCATTCTGGCATTGACAGGGTATCCCTTACACCCAGGCGTCTTGCATATTGGGGCAGAATTTATCACCCTGGCGTCTTGTAGAATGGAACAGAGCTGCATACCTATGCATCCTTACCCTTAGTTAAGGAATGTCTGCCACAACGAATAAGTGTCGGGTTATTTACTTGACTGTTGTTTATTTTGATGCGTTTACAGGGTGGCTATTTCATTATTATAGTTTAGT
This sequence comes from Picea engelmannii, assembly GCA_009831015.1. Classification (NCBI taxonomy): domain Eukaryota; kingdom Viridiplantae; phylum Streptophyta; class Pinopsida; order Pinales; family Pinaceae; genus Picea; species Picea engelmannii. Next base: position 233,340 of record ML804558.1, on the reverse strand, counting down.
TTCTCAATATTTAACCTAGAATGTAGCCCAGTACCCTCGACAGTTCAGCGAAACCCTAGATCTCATTTATATTTTTTTATATTAAAACCGACAGGTAGTGCCCAAAAATATATGCATATATCTTATTGAATGTTGAACAGACCGAGGGGATGGTATCGATGCTTTTGATTCCTTATTTCTGTATTACTGTATTGTGGATAGCATACACGATGGATTGGGATTATCATTTATTGCAGATTACAGTGATAAAATGCATGGCGGATATTGTGACTGATTAATGTTGCTAGAGTTGTTGGATTGTTAACTAAAAACGTAGGGATTAATATATAATTGTTAGTCAATGGTTAATGAATCGGTTTCCATTTAATGGTTATGCAATTCCATTGCTATTTATTAAATGCTATTTAATTTAAGCATGAAAGGTATTGCTAATTTTGGGCATTGTTAGGATAGCATTTAAAGGTATGCTTCTGGTAATATGATGATAATACTATTATTGCTTAACTTTAATGAGCCTTATATAATTGTTGTACAACTGTAAATTAATCGACTTCTGTTTAATGGTTATGCATTTCCATTGTTATTTGTTAATTGCTATTTAAGTTAAGCAGGAAATGTATAGCTATTTTAGGGCAATGTTAGGGTTCTCCTTGTAATATTATTGCAATATAAAATGATATGTTGTTATGATTAATAATCCATCCGTTGGCAACCTACCAAAAAGTGAGGAATTGATCTTGGGTTTGCATGTTAATGGTAAGGATGTCATTATAATTTTATTGGAATTTAGTTAGTGGATATGCAAGGTCAATTATTGTGAATGTACTATTTAAATTCTATTATGAAATTAGCTGGCGAAATTAGTTGACATCATTTAGGGTATGGATGTCTTTATCATTCTATTTGGAAATTAATTAGTGGACTTGCAAGGTCTTCTTATCGTAAATGTGATATTTAAATTTTTATTATGAACTCAGTTGGAAAAATGGCAAGGTCTTGATATTATGATATAATAATTGCTAGTGCTATGGTGAGGTCGTTATAATTTTATTCGGAAATTAGTTAGTGAATGTGCAAGATCCTTATATTGTAAAGGTAATGATGCTAGCGCTATGGTGTTGTCACTGGATGTTATTATGAAATTAGTTAGCAAATTCACAAGTCCTTATAGTACGATGTAATAATGCTAGCCCTGATGGCGATGTCATTGTAGGTGCTTGTCATGGTAATTTATCGTTGAAATATTGAAATGTAATATCCTCGCTTATGGAAGGATTCTACCTAGCCTTGATATCATAGGAAAGTAAGAGCATTGATAATGGTTTATAATATCTTGTAGAATACATGTAATGGTAAGGTTGATCATTATAAGGATATTCCAATTTTCAGCCTAAGACGGTAAGGTCCTTAAACTAAGAGTAAAAATCATTATGTGTTAGATTCAGAGGTTATCATGCGTACTCACCTTATGGCTGGGTGGATGACGTATCGACTAACGACTTTAAACGAAGTAAATGACCTAAGATTGATGCCAATTGAGTCACAGGTAATGCTGAGTCGTAACTAATGGTTGATTATTATTAGTGTCCTTCTGACTTGCGCCTTCCATAGAGGTCGTGGTTTCCCTTGGGTTTTGTAGTTTTTGGTTGTCTTGCATTGCGTGGTCAGCTGGTGTCGGGTGGGATGTAGACACCTCATCGTAGCCTTAGTATATATATGTGCATGTGATTTTTCTGCGTAAAGAATCCAGTGTCGTATCAAGAGTCTCAGGCCCTTTAAAGGCAGGGTTTCCACTCTTGCGACACACCTGAGAGGATTACTAGTTTTTGCTTGAGTAGTCGGCCAGGAGCCTATCTGACCTTCTCTCTCTCCGAAGCAGAGAACTAAGATTAAACGCTCTGCTTTCCTGTGCAGAAATAGTAAGACCTACTACTATGGATTCTTCCCTCTGTGCTCGTACTGTGCATAACCTAGTATGTCGTTAGATGTTTGCATTGTGTGCCTTATGTCCTTGATCGTCATTGTTGCAGTTACCTGTAGTGTGCCTGATGTCTTGGGTCGTTCGTTGCTTGTAGCTCTGGTTGTGCGTCATGTCTTCTTGTTGCTCTCATCGTGGTTGCGTCTGGTTAGTCGTCAGGTGGTGACGTAGAGTCCAGTGTGTCTGTTTCCCCTCCTACACGCGCGCACACACTTTTAAAACAAAAAAAAAAATTGCACCCATTGTCGGAGTTGTTGTCGTAACGAGGAGGGTCATTACATGAAATTACAAATTTAGAGAGAAGATGCAATTCACATCCCTTGTAGAAGAGCATAGGATTCATCCTTCTTGTTAGTGGAGGTACCTAAACCCCAATAGAATGTTGATTATGTTTTTTCCTTAGGGTTTTTGATAGCCCCTCTAGTACCTTGCACCATGGTATTATCTTTCAAAGAACCATAAGAAAAGAGGAAGTGATAATTTTTATTTTATTGCCACTTTTGAAAATCATGTGAACTAATTTGAAGTTACCAACCTGACCTAAGATTGTGTTTTCCATATTGAATCCTTGTAGAGGGAACCATTAGTTTGAAATTACTATACCATTATTCTTCATCTCTATCAAGGTTCCGCTAATTCAAATATGGTATTCTTTTAGACATTAAGTGTTCCACTAGCATATCCATATATTAAGTGTTCTTGAATATGCCTCTACTTTAGGCTAACCATACTTTCCAACAAATAAATTTGGGTAGCACCAACCATATATATTTGTAAGTTTTTTTATATTTTAATGTAATCCTATATAGGTTTCTCCATTAACAAGATAAATCCGAATTTGAATTTCTAAATCTATGATCTGTTTCTTGAAAAAATGAAGACCAAAATTTATCTATAAAAACACATTCAAAAAATAAATTAAATATTGACTCTACTTGAGAGAGGCAAAGAGAACACTTGAAGGGCCCTCATATCCCTCTCTTAAGCAGATTTTCTACTAACACCACCTTTCCACACACAAGAGTCCAACAAAAGACTAATCAATATTCACCCAGTAAATATAAAAACATATCTAAATAAAAATGTAACTTTATTTTCATTCATAATTTTTTAAAATTGTATTATTAGTTCATAACAACAACAACAATTATAATTGTAATTATTATTAATATTATTTATTAAAATAAATAAATACATATATTTACATTTAATTATTCAATTATAAAAAAATTATAATTAAACAAAATATAAATATAAAAAATATACTTATCTTCATATTTATTAATTTATAATTTAATATGTTAAAATTAAAAAATTACAAAAAAACAATAATTAAATCAAATATAACTATAATAAGCATACATATCTAAACATTTATTTTTATTATAAATTTTTCCTATTCATATTTTAACATATGTCTTTCACATATTTACATATTTTAACATATGTATTTCACATATTTACATATTGAAATGCCCACTTAAAATTTGAAATACTCATCTCTTCACATTCTTATATATTTAATTTAAAAAATAAAAGTTATATTTATATTTTCACATAATATTTTAACATATGTATTTCACATATTTACTTATTGAAATGCCTACTTAAAATTTGAAATACTCATCTCTTCAAATTCTTATATATTTAATTTAAAAAATAAAAGTTATATTTATATTTTCACATATTTACATATTGAAGTGCCCACTTAAAATTTGAAATACTCATCTCTTCACATTTTTATATCTTTAATTTAATAAATAGAAGTTATTTGTATAACCACCTTTTTCTTGCACTGAAATGTAATTTTGTAATTTTGATTTTCTAATGTTTATAAATTAGTTATTAATCATAATATAGTAATAAATGTATATTTTTATTATCAAATTTATATAAATTTATTTCATTATTTATTAAGTATATTAATATACATATTTATTTCATAAAAAAATATTTTTTTTAAGAAAAGTACAAGAAAGTATATTCCAAAATACTACATAGGAAGACAAAAAAAGACCAACTACAAATATTAAGTGATATAACATAAACAATTTTAGGTACAAAAATTTTCAAAAAATTATGATTGTGTAGATCCTACAAAACATACCTAAAAGCTTATTTCGTAATACTAATAAAAATAAGAGAGGGAATTTTGGCTAGTGATTTCACATGTTGCTTGATTATAAGAATTTCTTGACCAATTAAATTTTTTATGGAAGATAATGGACATTTTCTTCTTCCTACCCAAAATACTATAAAGGAGGTGAGGATCTCTGACGCCAACCGTCCCTTCGGCGGACGGTCGCTTCCTCAGGACCTTCTTCGCTTCACAGGCCCGAAGAGTCAACACCCTTCTAACTCCTCTCGGGTGTCTTTGTCACCCACAGGCTACTTCTCGGCGATCTCCTCTTCGCGTATCGGGAGATCGGGTCTCGCGATATCGCGAGGCTTGCAACACTGTCTTTGTGCAACTAAACACCGCAACTCTGATCCCCGATGGTCAACGGTCAATATTTCAGGGTATCGCCACTCGCGATGCCGAGCCCTTGTATTCCGGAGCCCCAAGTACCGAAGTGTTGATGCCATGTGTTATACTCCACTCTGCCTCCATGGGACCCGTCGTAACTCGGGACTTCGCTATTCCTCAGTGTTTCTCCCAGCGTTGAAAACACCGAAGTGCCGAATCCTGACTCCGCAGGATCTCGTGCCACCTATCCGCGCTCCAATCGACGGTCCCGATTAAGTCGGGAAATCACGACTTGCGATCTCGACGTGCATGCAATGCTCGCACTCGCCAAACCCGATATGCCGATGCACGATGGCCAACGGGTTCTGCCTGTTCTTGAAGACTCCTTTCTTTCAGAAGTTCAAGTTGTCGATTATGTTCCTCTCTGGACAGTTCTCTGCTTTACCACCTTTGCCCTGTGTGAGCTTCACTGGGGTCTGCTCCCACAGAGAAGAAAAGGCACTATCCCTCTTGAGCTTCTGCAACTCTGACTCCTTCAGAGCTCCGCGAACACACTCCTTGTGCTCGACCTCGACCTTCGCCACCCTCAACGATGCTGAAGATTTTGACTTTTCCCTTCCCAGACATGCTGCTGGAAGTTCAGTTCGACCTAAACTCACCTGCACGGCTCGAATAATCCAAAACAATTCTGGGTTGTATGAGAATGAGAGTTTAACTGTAGAGCCTCCTCAACGCAGTCTATGCAGAGGAATTCGACTGCACTCTATGCAGGAATCTCCTGGCTCAAACAGAGAAACAAATGTACCCCATTCACTCATCCTCTCAGGTTATGAACCTGATATGCAATCACATATGCAGCATATAGAAGATAAGCATAAAGAGAAGCAAGTATGCAACAGCATAACATCAACAACACAAACAATTCAAACACATCCATGGAATTGAATCAAGAGCTCTCTTCTATTAATTCAATCTGTACATGGGGTTTCTTCACAAACTCTCTGCTCTGTTCTCTCTTTCTCTTCTATGCTAATGCTGAATAATAATCAGGATAATTGAATACAATGTACAAGGAGGGTGCCTATATTCGTTTTCCCTCCTGGAAATTGAAACTGTCTAATCTACAACTAACCCTATCTACCATCATTAAAACTATTTAATGTCTTCTTATCTACATTACAATACAAGTGCGCTTCATATGAATGCGTTCATTCAAAAATGACGGCGCAACAATCTTCCTCGTGATTCAAAAAAAAAGGATGCACTGGTGCTGTCCAACTGTCCTTCTCTTCCCTCCATGCTGGCTCGCTTTAATGAAGTGTGGATGCTCCTGCATCGTACTCCTCAGCTCAAAAAGATTTCATGGGATCCTGTCCATGAGTTGTTGCACGGTGTGCCCATGCTTCTAAATTTCTGCTTCAGTTTCCCAGCTGGCATCCTCCACTGGGTGATTGTTCCACTTCACCAAGTATTCAAAATACTGCTTCCTCCTGGTCTTCTTGCTAACTCGTTTATCCAGTATGCACTCCATCTCAGGCTTCTGTGCAACTGGCAACTGCTTCTGCCACTGGACCACTGGTTGTTCAGTTCCATTGTCTTCTTCTTTGGCGCTGTAGGGGTATAAATCCGAAACATTGAAAATCAGATATATCCTGATGCCCTCTGGAAACTCAAGCTCATATGCATTCTCCCCGAACATCTTCAGGATCTGGCACGACCCAATTTTCCTCATCTTGAGCTTGTTATATGTTCCCCTAGGGAACCTTTCTTTCCTCAGGTGCACTAGAACCATGTCCCCAACTTCAAACTGGAGTTGTCTTTTTCTCTGATCGGCTCTGCGCTTATACTCTTGATTCGACTTTTGCAGACGCTGCTTCACCTGTGTGTGCATTTCCTGCATTGCTTCAGCAAATTCTTCAGCCCTCGCGCTGCTAGTCTCAACCTGTTCTGACTCCCTGAGCTCAGACACTCCTCTCGGCTGTGTCTCATACAAAATTTGAAACGGGCTCTTACCTGTACTCCGATTCACCGAATTGTTGTACGCGAACTCTGCCTGTGGTAGGATCTGATCCCAACTGGCGTGATGCTCCGTCACCAGACTTCTTAATAGATCCCCTAAGCTCCTGTTGACCACTTCGGTCTGCCCATCCGTCTGCGGATGGTATGCTAAGCTGAATGCCAAATCAGTCCCCAGCTTCTTCCACAACATCCTCCAAAAGTGACCTATGAACTTGGTATCCCGATCCGAGACTATACTCCTGGGCAATCCATGCAATCACACGATCTCTTTGAAAAACAAACTTGCGATGTGGGTTGCATCGCTGGTTTTATGACATGGAATGAAATGTGCCATCTTCGAAAAACTTTCCACCACCACAAAGATGGAATCAACCCCTCGCTGTGTTCTTGGCAAACCCAACACAAAATCCATACTGATGGCTTCCCATGGCCTTTCGGGTATAGGCAATGGCTGATAGAACCCTGTGTTCTGCTTTCGACCCTTTGTGTGTTGACATATCCTGCACTGGTCAACAAATATCTTCACATCTGCACGCATGCCTGGCCAAAAGTATGATTCTCTCAGCTTGGCGAATGTTTTGTCATGTCCGAAATGACCTGCTAAGCCCCCGTTGTGCTTCTCCTTTACCAAATTCTCTCTCATAGAGAAATCTGGAATGCACAATTGATTGCCTTTGAACAGCAATCCATCCTGGATCAGGTAGTCAATCCATAGACTCCTATCCCTGAGAACTGGGTTCTCGGCTGCCTCATAAGCTTCCCCGAAATCAGCATCACCTGCATACATATCCTTTAAATTTTCAAAACCTAAGGTTTTGACTCTGAATTCCTGCAGCAATAAACATTTTCAACTCAAGGCGTCAACTACCTTATTAGTAGTCCCTGAAATGTGCTTTATCACGAATGTGAAATTCTGCATGTATTCCACCCACTTCGCATGCTTTTGGTTCAGCTTCTCTTGCTGACTCAGGAACTGTAACGCATGGTTGTCACTGTACAAAACAAATTCTTTGGGTATGAGATAGTGCCTCCACTTTTTCAATGCCTGGATAATGGCATAGAATTCTTTATCATATGTGGAGTACTTCATCTTTGCATCATCTAGCTTCTCACTATAATATGCTACAGGCCTATCATCCTGACTCAAGACCCCTCCAATATCATATCCACTAGCATCACACTTCACCTGGAAGGTCTTCTGAAAGTCGGGCAGCACTAACACTGGCTGCTCCATTATCTTTCGCTTCAACAGATTGAATATCCTTTCCACCTCAGCTGTCCAATGGAAAACCTTATGTCACTTCTTCACGGTATCCATCATCGCGACACTGATTCCAATAAAATTCCAAATGAATTTTCTATAGAAACTAGCTAAACCATGAAAGATCCTTACCTCAAAAACATTTCTTGGCGATGGCCAATTCCTGATTAATTGAACCTTCTCAGGATCCATCTTCAATTCATTCACCGAAATCACAAAACCCAAATATATGAGTTCTGTCTGCATGAAGGAACACTTCTTCAAATTTATCAGCAATTTCTCCTGCTGTAGCCTTCTCATCACAATGGCTAAGTGCCTCAAGTGTTCAGCCCTAGTCTTGCTGAATATTAGTATGTCATCCAAATACACGACCACAAATTTGCCAATGAATTCCCGCAGGACTTCATTCATCAGCCTCATAAAAGTGCTTGGCGCGTTTGTTAACCCAAACGGCATGACCAACCATTCGTACAAACCCTCGTTTGTCTTGAATGTCGTCTTCCATTCATCTCCCTCTCTCATCCAGATCTGATGATATCCACTCTTGAGATCTATCTTGGAAAAATAATTTGCCCCACTCAGGCAATCCATCAAGTCATCCATTCTCGGCAATGGGAACCTGTACCTGATGGTGATCTTATTTATCGCCCTGGAGTCTGTACACATTCTCCAGCCTCCATCCTTCTTTGGGCTCAATACCGTTGGAACGACACATGGACTTAGACTCTCCCTGACTAGTCCCTTGTCCTGCAGATCCTGTACCTGCCTTTTGACCTCCTCGTTCTCCTGAGGTGTCAACCTATACGTAGCCTTATTTGGTAGACTTGCTCCGGGTATGAGGTCAATGTGATGACTCACACTCCTCATCGATGGCAACGAATGAGGTAGTTCATCCACGATGATATCAACGAACTCTCCCAGCAGTTGTTGAATCTCCTCTGGCAAGTCGTCCACTCTTGTACTTGTCAGGACAATTCTCGGCTTCCTGACAACAAAGAACTGTGGATCTTCATCCTTCTCCAGCTCTGTGAGAAGTTCCTTTCCAGTCATGAGAAGTATGGTACTGCTCAATTCCGGCTTCACTTCCTTATCCTTCACCGGATGCAATGTATGTGATCTCCCATTCTTCTCCAAGGTGTATGTGTTCATTCTCCCATCATGAACAACATGTCGGTCATACTGCCATGGTCTCCCCAATAAAACATGGCAGACATCCATGGGAATGACATCACATAGGATTTCATCCTTATATTCACCCATTTTAAAATTGACCAAGCATTGCTTTGTAACACATACCTGGTGTCTTTTTTGTAGCCATGTCACCTTGTATTGACTTGGGTGTTTGTTCATCTTCAGCTCCAGCTTTTCCACCATCTCGGTCGAAACGAGATTATCGGTGCTTCCGCTGTCCACTATGACCTTGCATTTCCAGCCCTTGGTTTTGCAAGTCATCTGGAATAGTCTGCATCTCTGCGCTGAGCTGTCTATCTCTATCTCAGGCTTCAGGAGAGCCTTGTGCACTGTCAGTGACTCCCCACTTCTAGTGGTTTCATCCTCAATGTCTCGCCTCTGTGCCTCAGCGACGTGAGTTTTTCCTCTGTCCACCTTCCTGTCTAGATAGTCAACGGCCTTATGTCCATCTTTACCACATGTAAAACACGTGATAACTCCTCCTTGACCTCTGCCTCGACCTCGGGTACGAGGAAATGTGTTCACGTCAGCATATCCTCCTTGCTGAACATCCTGCTACCTCCTTGGCTCATCATTTTGCTTCTGCTGTGAGGTTCCACCTCTCTCAGTTTCCCCCTAAGGCCTCTTCCAATCCTCCTTGGGCTTCTGTGTTTTCTCTTGGGCAACTGCCTTGCCTCTGGGCTGGCTTCTGCCTCACCCTCGCTGTCCCTACTTGCATCTCAACTTTTCTTCGGCTTTCAGAGCCATCTGGTACGCATCCTCAACTGTTCGTATGGTCAGCATGCTCAATTCATCCTGAATGTCATAACTCAGTCCATTCAGATATCTTGCCACCTTTTCTTCATCACTCTCCTGATGACCAGCTCTGATGTTGAGCCTCTAGAATTCCTCGGTGTACTCCTTCACCGTCATCAACTTCTGTCTCAGGTTCTGCACGCGCCTGAACAGAGTGATCTGGTAGTCTCTTGGGATGAATTTCGCCTTCATCTTAGCGATCATCCGATCCCAACTTTTGATCTTCTATTTTCCTTTGGAACGCCTGTCTGCCTACAACTCATCCCACCATAAGGTTGCATGTCCCTTCAGCTTGGTAACAACATGCCTTATTTTCTTGTCTTCTTCGATATCTTCGTAATCGAAGTATGTATCCAATGCTCAGATCCAATTCAGCAATTCCTCTGTGTCTAGACTTCCCTCATAGACGGGAATGTCCATCTTCGTCTTCGAGCTCATCCTCAAAATGGCTCTAATCAACCTTTCGGTTGATGCATCCTCTGCTGTGACCCCCTCTTCATCATGTCCATCTTACTCTTCAATCTCAGGATCACTGAACTCTGCGGCACCAACACCACGTCTCTGGGCGGTCTCCATTTCTTCGAGTCTGGCTCGGAGATCTCTCATTTCTCGCTCTATCTCAACATTACCTGCTGGCCTACCCCTTCTCCGAGCATCCCTGTCTTCACGATCAGGAGATTGCCTCTCTCTTCTGGGTGGCATGGTGTATCTGCTTCTCTCTGCTATCTGAACAAAGAGAGTTCCACTTTCGGCTCTGATACCACTCTGACGCCAACCGTCCCTTCGGCAGACGGTCACTTCCCCAGAACCTTCTTCGCTTCACAGGCCCGAAGAGTCAACACCCTTCTAACTCCTCTCGGGAGTGTTTGTCACCCACAGGATACTTCTCGGCGATATCCTCTTCGCGTATCGAGAGATCGAGTCTCGCGATATTGCGAGGCTTGCAACACTGTCTTCATGCAACTAAACGCCGCAACTCCGATCCCCGATGGTCAACGGTAAATATTTCAGGGTATCGCCACTCGCGATGTTGAGCCCTTGTATTCTGGAGCCCCCAGTACCGAAGTGTCGATGCCACGTGTTATACTCCACTCCGCCTCCATGGGACCCGTCGTAACTCGGGACTTCACTATTCCTCAGTGTTTCTCCCAGCGTTGAAACCATCGAAGTGCCGAATCCCAACTCCGTAGGATCTCGTGCCACCTGTCCGAGCTCCAATCGACGGTCCCGATTAAGTCAGGAAATCACGACTTGCGATCTCGACGTGCATGCAATGCTCGCACTCGCCAAACCCGATATGCCGATGCATGATGGACAATGGGTTCTGCCTGTTCTTGAAGACTCCTTTCTTTCAGAAGTTCAAGTTATCAATTCTCTTCCTCTCTGGACAATTCTCCGCTTTACCACCTTTTCCCTATGTGAACTTCACTGGGGTCTGCTCCCACAGAGAAGCAAAGGCGCTATCCCTCTTGAGCTTCTGCAACTCTGACTCCTTTAGAGCTCCGCGAACACACTCCTTGTGCTCGACCTTGACCTTCGCCACCCTCAACGATGCTGAAGATTTTGACTTTTCCCTTCCCAGACTTGCTGCTGGAAGTTCAGTTTGACCTGCACTCACCTGCACGGCTCGAATAATCCAAAACAATTCTGGGTTGTACGAGAATGAGAGTTTAACTGTAGATCCTCCTCAACGCACTCTATGCAGAGGAATTCGACTGCACTCTATGCAAGAATCTCTTGGCTCAAACAAAGAAACAATTGAACCTCATTCACTCATTCTCTCAGGCTACGAACCTGATATGCAATCACATATGCAGCATATAGAAGATAAGCATAAAGAGAAGCAAGTATGCAACAACATAACATCAACAACACAAACAATTCAAACACAGCCATGGAATTGAATCAAGAGCTCTCTTCTATTAATTTAATCTGTACATGGGGTTTCTTCACAAACTCTCTGCTCTGTTCTCTCTTTCTCTTCTATGCTAATGTTGAATAATAATCAGGATAATTGAATATGATGTACAAGGAGGGTGCCTATATTCGTTTTCCCTCCTGGAAATTGAAACTGTCTAATCTACAACTAACCCTATCTACCAGCATTAAAACTATTTAATGTCTTTTTATCTACATTACAATACAAGTGCGCTTCATATGAATGCGTTCGTTCAAAAACAACGGTTCAATAATCTTCCTCGTGATTAAAAAAAAAAGGATGCGCTAGTGCTGTCCAACTGTCCTTCTCTTCCCTCCACGCTGGCTCACTTTAGTGAAGTGTGGATGCTCCTGCATCAATCTCATACTACTACTCAAAGCCAAAGAGCAAGGTACATTTAACAAGTCCCAAACTTAGAATGCTAGAGATGTTGCTCAAAGAAACTGGTACAAAGACCCATGATCCCACAACAATTAATTAAGTTATAAATGATGAATTCAAAAGCATGTGAAGAGAGGTAAAGAAGAATGTGAAAAGATGGGGACCATTGTTTCACATAAATTTAATTGTAAATAGGCCTCTTGCCTTACAATATGCATGTGCCAGAATAAATGCATATTAAAAGCCTTATTTTCCATCATATTAAAGTATAAGTTGGGAGCAATTCTTAAAATTTATAATTATTTCCCCCTCGTTTATCAAAGAGGTTTGATTTATATGTTATTCATATATCAATTAATTTATATATTACTTTATACACTAATATAAATTAGTACTTTGATTTATATATGAAATCAACCCAAAAATGTATCATTACATTATTAATGTATTAATACTTTAATTTATACAAGGCAATTTCAATATATTATTACTTTATTAATATATTAGTTTATTAGTGTATTAATAATTTATTAATGTATTAAAATATTTTAGTAATGTATTTATTAATACATTTAATGCACTCACTAAAGTATTTAATATATTAATAATGTAACAATCAATTAATATGTTACATTATATATTAATGTAAATTATTATTTTAATTTATATATTGCATTTATACATTATTATTTTTATTATATATTACATTAATTATGTATTAATGCATTAATCGTCATCCTCAAGGTATGTTGGTCGTCAACTAGCAACAACCACTTTATAAAAGTGGTTGATATACACCGATCCTCGCCATTTTCACATTTCCAAACTAATTGCGTCGACCGACGTATATCAACCTTCTTATATGACAACAAAAACTTGGAGGAAATGACTTCATACAAATATCTTGGAAATGATATTCATCACAAGCTCAATTGGAATTATAGCATTGAGAAAACGATTATTGGGGGATGGAAATCTTATCATGGGCTTGGAAACAATTGTAAATCAACTGATCTTTAAAGTTGGGATAAGAAGAAACTCCTCTCTTTCATACTTTTGTTACACTTTTTATTCTTTACGGATGTCAATTCTGGGGAAGTAGTATCTCTCATGAATCTTGGAGAAAGATAGAGAAAATACAAAAGAATTTTATAACCTATAATTTCAAAATTAAAGGAAATACGTCCTATCACAACCTCCTCTTAGAAACAAGCCTCTCGCTCATTGAGATCATAGCTATGACTAGATATATAATGTATAAGTACAAGTTAAACAAAATGGAGGACAAGAGGCTTCCTAAAATTGCTTCAAAATAGAGTCATAACCACCATCAACTCAAGCGAGGATGAGATAAAGATACCCGGTCTTGGCTATGGAAGACACCATTTTGCAGAATAAAGACACTATTAAAAAAAACGTCAAATCAAAATTTAATGAGAAAATGTGGTGTGATAAAAAGTTAGAAGAAAAAATAAAATAAAGGTATTATAAGGATGTGATCAACCATAATCTCGAAGATCAAAAATAACCTTTTGTTTTTCCAAGTGTAAAGTAGAAAATAAGCATTGCTAAGAAAAGAACAAATTCTCATGAGCTCCATAGTGAAACTGAGAGTTGATCAATTCCTAAAACTCCATGGGATGAAAGAGTGTGTCACCTTTGTGACACTAAGATGGTTGAAGATGAAAAGAACTTTCTCTTAGATTGTCCAACCTATACCCATATTAGATCTCATTTTCAAAATATTTGTCACACTACCAACCTTTCTAACCTCTTAACTCAACAAAAATATGGTGATGTTGGAAAGCTTCTCCTCATGCTTTTCAAGCATAGAAACAAAATTCTAAAGAATCTCAAGTAATCACTTACCTCTTATTAGTGGACGGTAATCATCATCATCATCAATATTGATCACCATATTTCAATAAAAACATATTTTTTATTATTCCCTTTTATTAAAATATATAAATAAATATTTAAACATTTTAATTATTTAATTACAAACCATTTATATTATTATTCAAAAAATTGGTGGATGGATTTTTGACCATGAGTTTGAAATAGTATAAGAGGTAATGAATCTTGAGTTGAGAATGATAAAAGGATTGAGAATTAACATAGATGTTTCAAAGTCTCCATTATTTGTACTATTTCTTTTTAGGAGTTGTGAAAATGTTCATATCAACAAAATCTAATATCAAAATAACAATATTAAATTGTTGTGGAAAAAATTATGAAGAGAAAAAAAAACACTTCATTTGAAATCTAACAAGATCTTCTAATTGTAACATCTCTCCTCGTTACGACAACCATTCTAGTAACAGGTGAATTTCTTTTTTTTCTTTAAGGTGTGTGCGCGCATGTAGAAGTAACAACACACTTAACTGTATGACGCCACTCGACAACCAAAAGGATGCAACCACGATGTTCCACACAAGAAGAATGAAAGCACACAATGAGTAACTGCCAATATACGACCATAGGCACAAGGCGCACAACACAAACAATAAGACCTTCTAGGGGTGCACAGTAAGAACACAAAGGGAAGACTCCATGGTGTTAGGGTTACTATTTCTGCATAGGAAAGCAGGGCGTTTAGTCTTATGTCTTCTCGAAAGAAGATTAGACAGGCTCCTGGCCGATTGCTCAGGCAGAAACTAGTAACCCGACCTAGAACAAGGTGCAAGCAAGGCGAACACAACAAGATGACCCCAACATATCACAGTGACAACAAGCAATAAACGCCCCTAGACATAAGGCGTACAACTAACAACTGTGAGTAGAAAACGACACCAGGTGTTAGGTACAACACGGTCATAGATGGAAGAATCCAACAGTAGAGTTTACTATTTGTGCACAGAAAAGCAGGGATTTTAGTCTTATGTCTTCTCGAAAGAAGATTAGACAGGCTCCTGGCCGACTGCTCAGGCAGAAACTACTAATACCTGTCAGGTGTGTCGCAAGAGTGGAAACCCTGCCTTTAAAGGGCCCAAGACTCTTGATACGACACTGGATTCCTTACGATGAAAAACCACACATAGACAGGTCTCCTAAAGCTACCAGGGAGTGACTATATCCCGCCCGACTCAAGCAGACCAGGCAAAATAACGATCTCGTCCAAGTACAACAACAACTCAAGATAACCACTAATTTTATGGACGCGCAAGTCCGAAGGACTCCGACAATGACCAATCACGTTAAAACAAGGTAGTTCCCACGACTCAGGGCATTAATACTGGCCCAAATACTCCCTTGAACTCCATGAGTAGACGAGATACCCAGCCCAACCGTTTAGGAATGTAAATTTAGTAATTGCAGATTCTGCCATTACCATCTTAGTAATTCAAGGTACTTGTTTCTAGGACCTTATTTTTATAACCATCCGTAACCAAGTTTTAATCGTATTAAGATAAGTCCACAATGCCATTATTCTCATAAATTACCTAACACAAAAATTTGCACCTTAATTTATAATGACATATATTACCCTTACATAATTCAATATAAAAATAACATCACATTGATAAATAACATCATGGTTGAATATATCAATAACCCATCATATTTACAATGACAAGATATAACAAGTAAAATATTTAAATGACAGTATTTAAATAACAGTATTTAAAAAGGGACCCTATATAAAGATATTTAAAAGGGTCACATCTAAGGTATCAACATTTAAAAAGGACAAAATAACCTCATGATTAAATTATTGGTCCCTAATGTCAATATCAATAGTTTACACTAACGTTATAATAAGGTAGCCATATCATTTCACTTCTAATTACAATGACATTGAAATATAAAAAGGTCATACATTTCACTCTAACCTTGCAATTTGTCCATATGGTAAGAACAATGCAATTTCATATTCAAACAATGTATTACAATTACAAAATTATAAATAATTATTCGTTGACATATGTATGCCCTAACACTTTTCCTTTCATGTTGTAGCAAAAATATAGGTATTTTTCTTCTTCTCTGTTGAACTAAACTTGGTAGTGAAATTTAAGTAACAAATGACGAATATTAATAATGAAATAACCATTTAACTGAAATGAGGAATAACAATCTGAAAAGCAAATTTCATGACTACTCTTTTTAGTTGACACCATCCATTATTAACCAACAACGATGATAGATAGTAAATAACAACTTAGCATTAATGAGAATAAAAATCAAATCTGGGAAGTAGTGGTTATGATGATTCTGCTCTAGTTGTCAAAATGAGGAATGCAGACCCAACAATAAACACAGACCACATGAAGACCATATTTAACACGCAAAAAGTATCAAAACGCAGACTACATGCATTCCATTTTTAAAACGCAAAAAGTATTAACACGCAGACCATATGCAGACCATTTTTAACACGCAAAAAGTATTAAAAATGCAGTCTGTAATGAGGTATCAAAACGTGCATTGTTTTACATTAAAGCCCACTCTGCAAAATAAAGAAAACTCCTAGACTCAAATGTAAACCATCCACCATCAATTCCACACGTCTACAGCAAGGAAAAACGCCAATACACAAGGTAAAACGCCCAACAAGACAGTTGCAAAAATGCCCAAGATATAGTTGCCAAAAATGCCCAATAACAAATGCAAAAATGCCCCTTTCTATAGCTGCCAAAAATGCCCAATAGAAAATGCAGAAACACCCAATGCACTAGCTGCCCATTTGCAGAAGATAAACGATTTCCTAAGCAAGAGGAAAAGCACAGGGCACAGAAATAAGACAGATTTTTGCTGAGAAAAAGGGAGGAAAGGGGAGAGCGATTTCGCTGCCCATTGACTTCAGAAGATAAATGATTTCCTGAGCAATATGTGGGTGCCCCTGGCAGCCTGAAATTATGACAGCGCTGGAGCAAGGGTGCCGGAGAAGGGTGTGCCCAAAAGCAGAGATAAAAGAAAAATGCAGGGACTCATGTAAGAGTTCGCCCAAAAAAAAAATGCAGAGAACGAGTAAGGGATTGTTGGGCCAGTGACTGCTTCATCACAGAGAAATCCCCCTTACGATTTGCTGATGGGAGTTATGAAATGATAACGCTGAGAGGTAATACAAATTGGTAGAAGCTCCATTAGACTGTTGGGCGGCTTACATGCTGAGGGAAAGACTGTATATGTGTTGAGCAGAGACGAAATGAATCATCGAGAAGAGATAAAAAGAAGACCCTTCGAACCACATTCTAGAAGGCAGAATGCCCAACGAAGTCCATGCATGCAGAGAAACTAAATCAAGACGCAGAGAAATCACAAAAAAAAATGCAGGAATTTACATTACATTAACGCAGAGATTGAAGGCCATTGTCGGCGGATAAATCAACAGAGACAAGTCTACCGGCAAGGGTGAGTTCACAGATAATTACCATTTCATCACTCAACAATCGTTTAAAAATTTTAGGAGGTTCCACAAACATTGTAAAGATTTATCCTATGTAAATTGTCCAGGAAAACGACAAATGCAGCAACCCTTAAAACATTTTAGTGTCGTTTCACTTTTCCAACAACAGTCAGATCTACATCAGTTCTAGTGCCTTCTATTCTACCAAATGAGCAACCATACCTTAGCCTCTTCGCCTACCTTGAAGGATGACCACGCCTCGATTGATGTCTCGCGCTCCTTGCCACTCCTGCTTGCCGACCGTGGAAATCTCATCGGTACCTCCCAACCAATCGCTAGGGGTACTCTACTTCCCCCTTAGCCCCCCGAGCAACAAAGGGGCCACACAAGATCCAGAGATAAGACTAGCTTCTCATCTCGCCTCCAAGGCTGAGCTACCACTCCAATATAGCTGAGATAAACCCAACTCCTCACACGCAATCTGTCAAGCTACAATCCGGTAGTGTAACGTTACGCTAACCGTTCTCCCTTCTTCCTCCTTTTCCCCTTCTTTTATAGAAATTTGAGACCCACCTACTTTCCTAAATCATTATTAATTACATTTTTAGTGACAACTTCTAAAAATTCTCTGCCGTCCAAGTGTCACTCATCCCTATGGTTCTCCAAAAATTAATTCTTTTTAATAATTAAAAGACTCAATTCCCTCATCCCTCCAAAAATCGCTCCTTAAATTACTCCTAGGGTTCCTAGATCCCCTCTCAAGATTTTAATAACTTTCCTAAAATGAAGTTTCTGATTTTTAGTAACTCCTTAAATGTTGATTCCTTTTCGTTTTTTACCCTATGTCTCCTACTTTCCAATATTAAGTTTCCTTTACTACAAGTTTCCTTATTTCGATTAATTGTTCCTTTCCTCTTTTTTTTTTGTTTATTTATTTATTTTTAAAACCCAAATGATAAAGCACTTATTAATCCTTTCATTCTATTTCTAAAATCCTAGCTTTTATACTCCCACACTTTAATTAGTTTATTTCTTCTTATCATTTAAAAACCATGGGTTTCAATTAATTTATCTCCCTCATTACTTTACCCCCCTTTAATTTAAGAAGACTTTAACTAACACATAGGAGGGTTTTAGTTTACACATTTGCGGTTATTTTTGCAAGGTCTATTCCTAAGGCTAGACCAAAATTTTATCTTAGAGATGTTTTTTTTTTTTTTAAATTAGGTTTAGATTTGAACTGGGCGACATTTTAATTAGGGGAGTCGTTTTGATAGTTTCTTCAGGCGTTAAGGTCCTATGGTCATCTAGGTCGTCTCATCATCATCACCAATGCGACGTGCCCTTCAAGACGCACTATGTGCTCCAAGGGTGACACTCGCCTCGTTTGCCTCTGTGGCGCGACATGCCCTTCAGGATGCACCATGTTCTCCAAGGATGCCACTCACCCACTTGTGTTTCTTTTTCATGATGTGCCTTTCAGGATGCACCACATTCTCCAAGGGTGCCACTCGCCGACTTGACGGATTGGTAGACATCTATAACCCCTGGAGTCAGCACTCCTCCAGGTGAACTTGTGGGAAACTAAGGGCTCTAAGGAATAAGGCCCCCGCCTTATTGCATGCCCCTTAGAATCATTGTGAGTGACTTTCGCATTCTTCCCTCACAACATCATGGATCCTCTCGAACTAGGTAATCATTAACCTATAGTTCGAGCCACGGCGGGAGTGCTAGTAGGCTGTGGCAGGGATGTTGTCCACACCTCTCCCTCAACCTCTCTGGAAATCATGTGTGGCCCCTTTACTCCATATGTGAGTCTGGTCGGCAAGCTATTGTCAGCCTGCATCATCAACCATCGTGTCAGAATGTCAACAACATATCCTAAAATCAATATCATATCATCAAAACAAACCAATATCATCGTAAACAAATCAACCCAAATAGAACACTCCCTGACTCAATCCATAGTCCAAGGGGGCTCCATCGATGCCTCTGCATCCTCAAGGTCTGAAACCCTGCACACTCAATGAAACTGAGTCAATAGTACCTGTCTACATCAAGTAGCAAAACATCATGTCGTCTATCAGAACGCATCATAATCAAGCATAAGTGTATTAATATCAAAAATCCCAGATCACTTGCGAGCAAGTGTCCTCAAAGAATAGGTTTTGTAAGTGCGCCAGAGAGGGATGTTACACTAATTGAAAATGTTCATATCAACAAAATCTAATATCAAAATAACAATATCATATTCTTGTGGAAAAATTTATGAAGAGAAAAAGAAACAGTGCATTTGAAATCCAACAATATCTTCTAATTTATAAATTATCTTTTTTTCTAATTAATTTTTTATTAACCCCATGTTCATATCAACCAAATCTAATAATTGTTTTGGAAAGAATTGTGAAGAGAAGAAGAAATTGTGAACTTAATAAATCTAACAATATCTTGGAATTTATAATTTTTTGTCTCTTAATTAAATTTCAATTAACCAATTACAAGAAGACATACAAAGAAAGTTGTCTCAAATAAACCAACATTTATCTTTTAAGTATTAGATCATGGAGTCTTTGTCAAAACCAAACCTACATTCTGGGTGTAAGTTCAATCACAATCACAAGTTGAACATAAAAATAAAATACTCTTGCAAAATTTAAAAGTATTAATACATGTCTATGAGCTATCAGAAACAAAAACAAAATCTAAACCGAGTTACCAAATTAAAAAGTATTAATAGAAATATTAATTATATTAAATATCTTAAAGTAGTCTTTAATTAATGTCTACTCTTTGAATATTAATGGGTATTGAAGATCATTTTCATTTATTACATTAAATGCTTTAAAATAGTCTTGGATTAATATGTGTTGGAAGATTTATGAATGAGTCTCTATAAAAAAATAAAAAATAAAATCCAATGCTTTTCATAGGGGATCTATCATCCACATAATATATTTCTCCTTTCTACTATATGAAATAGTTAAAATGAAATATTCAAAAGGATGTCCAGTAACGTTACTAAGTCCATAAAAGAATAGGCACAAAGTGCATGCAGAAACCTTGACAAGTCATTTCCCATTGCCACATTCAATGATGATGAACTTTAGATATATATTGAATGATGTAACATTTAATGATGGATATTAATGCTTAACTTGGAGCCAACATTAATCCACCTTCATCCACCTTGTTGTAATATACACTCCATATATTGCACCTGAGTGGACCTAATGGTTAAGAACACTGGAAAGAACTAAATATGGATGGATGGATGAATAATAATATTGTATGAGAGCATAAAGATAAGTAACTCAATTACTTGGTTTCATCATATGCAAAATATTTATCCACGAAGCTTTTAGGATAGTTTTTCGAATGGGGATACTTATGTTATGACCCAATGGGGGGTATATATGGGGTTGAATGTATATGTAATTGGATTGAATGCATATGTAATGGTGTTAAATGTATATTAAATAGGGGGCAATATAATAGAGGGTCCACATGTGCAATGAGTAAGAATATGTATATATAGAGATCAATATAGTCATTATTGGGAAAAATTTGAACATATGATTTGGATATATAGATGTACTTGGGTTATTTTGAGGAATTTCTTCCTAACTATAGGGAAGTTGTGCTCCAAATTCACATTTGGCATACACTATGTATATTGATTGAGCGTGTTATTTTGAGTATTCGGATAATAACTCTTACTTACCCAATGGATTTTCTTTCTAGATATATACCAAGGACAATTGGTTTATATGTTCTAATCAACAAAAACTGAAATCAATTCTACAATTGTCAAGTTTCTTGTTAGTTCAAACAATATTTTCCTTGACAAGCATTATCTTGCTAAAGTGTTTCCATCCTCTTTATTTGGTCATGTTGAAGTCATTGTCCATTTTTCTCTAAAGGAAGGTTTCATTTTTAATAAATCTTATTCTGATTATAATATGAATGATATTTGCTTAATATCTAAGATTGTATGGAGATGATTTTATTCATTTTGGAGAGTGGTAGTTTATGCTACTAATATTTCTTTATCCCTAAGACCAATATATGGCATGCCCATGATATTTTTTGCATGCTTTGACTACAATGCACACTAACCACCCAACTTAAACGCACATCAAACCAAGGTTGTGAGACTTGGTATTGACAAAAATTCAGCGAGTTTGGGATATGGAAAAACTTGGCAACTCGACAAAAATTAGTTCAAAATTCTTCGAATAGAAATAACACTTAGAATACAAAAAAAAATTGTGCAAAAAAAATATTAATGACATTTCCATCCTTAAAATCTATAAAACGATAGGTTTTCCATCAATTCATCTCATCAAATATGATAACAAAAAAATCTAGCACTTAAAATAAATCTCAAAAACTTAAACATAACTAAAATAGCTTGCATGGGACTATGACATCTTTGCAATGAATTTAGTCTAGATTGTGTTTCAGGTTGTTTGTGCCCCCCCTTTCATACTATGGTTATAGTGTTTTCACTTGAGATTCTTGTCATCATTCGTTTCAAGTTTGAAGGCATGTTCTCATGCTTGATCAAACCACCTTTTGGACTTAGTATCCATGGTTGGTCAAGATTCAATACAAAGAAGAGAAGGGTATATCACTGTAGGTTGATCCCTAAATTAAAAATGAAGATGAAATCTCCAAAATCAATTTTGTTGAAAATCACAATACTTTCTTCAAAATCGGAATGCAATTGAAATTGAAGATCTAACATGTAGATATCTTGGATCTCAACCTCCTATTCGGTCTCCATCACACAAATACAAGTGTTCTCAAGACTCCAACTGAACCCCAAACAAGAATAACACAACCTGCTGAAAAATGTTTCAGTGTTCATAGCCCAACTAAAAACTCAAATCAATGAAGATAAAATTACCAAATGAGTGAAATGCATATTGTTTTTGGGTTATATTCCTTTAGGTTTTTCTTTGATGTGTTCCTACTCATATTTCTCCCTCCAAAAAACACATTTTGGCCTTTTCT
>ML804558.1:170615-206703 GCA_009831015.1 Picea engelmannii | reverse complement strand
CTAACTTGTGAAAGAACAAAAGATATTAAGTAAATAATAAATGAAAATATTAATTAGCGCATTTACCTTTCTTGTTTAAAAAGGAAAAAGAAGGGAATAATAAAAATAGGGAAACTAAGTAATAAAGGAAACATAGCAAAGGAAAGAAGGGGACATAGGGTAAAAAGCAAAGTCAACATAGTAAGGAATCTGCAATTAAGAACTTCCTAAAATGATCTAAATTTAGCAACTTAATTTTAGGAAATTTACTAAAAGCATGTAAGGGGATCTAGGAACACCTAGGAGTAAATTTAGGAGCGATTATAGGTGGGTGAGGGAAATGAGGAATTTAATAAATTAAAGAAAATAATTACTTGAGGAAAGAGGGGGATGGACGACACTTGTGCGATGGAGAATATTTATAATATTTTATTGAAACTTAATCAAAAATTTGATTTAGGAAAGTTGGTGGGTCTCAAAAACTCTATAAAAGAAAAGGAAGATAAGGAAGGAGGGGGATCAGATGTTAGCGTATCGTTATGCTGCCAAATTGTGACTTGAATGATTTCTTGTGAGGACTTGGGAATTTCTCATCTTGTATTGGAGTGGTAGCTCAGCCTTGTGATCCGAGCTGGGAAGCTAGATCTACCATATGGACAGTGTGAAGCCCCTTTGTGGCTCGGGGGGCTAAGGGGGAAGCAGAGTACCCCTAGCGACTGGCTGGGAGGTACTGGTGTAGTCTCGACGGTCGATGAGCAGGAGCAGCATGGCGCGGGAGCGGCTCAGAGCACGCGCACATCATCGAGGCGAGCGTTAAGGCAATGGTATGCTCATGTGTTTAGTAGAGTAGACTGCCTAGTTATTTACTTCGGCGATTATGATGTATTATAGTAAAGATGTTTATTCAGCTGTCGTACTTTGTTTTTGTATGGTTACAGTGATATTGTTCTAGAAACTTTTGTTTTGGGTAAGATGTTATGAACTGTTGGTTTTGGCGATCTCGTTTTCTGGTCATTTTATGGAATTCAAACTATGAAATGGAAATCCGGTCTGGCATTCGTTCTGGCGTTTTTGTTGGGCAAATTTTTTTGATCAGTTGATTTGGTGTTTAGAGATGGCATTCACTCTGGCACTTTTGTGGGGCATTTTTTTTTGTTTCTGAGATCATTTGATCTAGTGTTTAGATCTAGCATTCATCTGTATGAGTGTTCGACATTTTTTTTTTTTTTATCCTACGATCAGTGGAAGAATTTGTTTTCGTGGTGTTGAATTCATGTTGTTGAATTCATTGGGCATTTCTGCATTCGTTCTCTGTGGGAGAGTTCATTGACTGTGGGTGTTTTCTTTATTTACTGTGGGCTTTCCATTGTGGGCATTTCGTTTTATAAAATTACTATCATTTCTTTTTAAATTACTTTCATTCATTTGTTTAAACTACTGTCATCTCGTCTTGTAACTTACTGGCAATTCATTTTATAACTTACTGGAAATTCGTTTTATAACTTATTGTCATCTCATTTGTAACATACTGGAAATTCATTTTGTAACTTACTGTCAATTCATTTTATAAGTTATTGTCATCTCGTTTTGTAACTTACTGGCAATTCATTTCGTAACTTACTGTCAATTCATTTTATAACTTACTGGCAATTCATTTTATAACTTACTGTCATCTCGTTTTGTAACTTACTGGAAATTCGTTTTGTAACTTACTGTCAATTCATTTTATAACTTACTGTCATCTTGTTTAGTAACTTACTGGAAATTCGTTTTGTAGCTTACTGTCAATTCATTTTATGACTTACTGGCAAATTACGATCCTTCAAATAACATAACCCTAGACTATCTGAAATGTTATTTCACCACTAAAGCTATGATTATCATTCGGCAATTAAATTTGTTTACAGTATATAGACATTCCTGGTGTCATATATAGAATCATGTTGTTACAAAACATATCAAATCTCTAATTCCATTCTACAAACCCTACACAGTCTGGACTCTGGAGTTGATATAAAATCTGTTGAGTCCCTTTTCGGATAAATTGGTAGATCATGTGGAAGATTGATGTAAAATTTGCATGACTATAACCACATAAATATGATTACCCATCAACCCTCTACAAGTCTAGTTTCGGCAAGAGACTCAAGCGCTTGTTGTACATTTACTCCATAAATACACTTTCCATGGGAAAACTTTCTTTTATATCTGTCCAAATTACTATCTCCTTGCGTTTTCATAACATTTATGGGTTTTTATTTTGAACCATTCTTGTGTGAAGAGATAACTTATTTATTCAGCTATAAAATGAAAGATCAAATTAGATAACCTGAAATGAATTTTATTTTATTTTATTTGCCCAGTTATTGCCATATAATGTGAAGGTAATGTTGTTTTATTTTACTATTATTGAAACTTTATTGTAATGATCACATAAATGTTAAAATGAGGTGTAACTGCATTGCTACTATAATATATTGTGGGCAATATCAAAACATAATTTAATGTTAGTATCGGTGACATGATATTAGTTAATTGTTAAATTCAAATGCATGGTGATGGGATTATAAGGATAAGGGACCTTGGCAATCATTTGTAATGCTGTTGGAATATTACTGTTATATGGTCTTGCGATAGGTGAAGGTAGAATGATATGGCAATGTAAAATCGGAATATAATGTTAGTGTGGGTGACTTGATATTAATTTAATTATTAATTCAAATACAAATTAAGGGAGCATAAAGATAAAGGACATCGTTAATCATTGTAATGTTGTTGGAATTTTACTGTTATGAATGACACATAAGATGTCATTCTTTGAGCCAAGTACCTTGAATTACTAAGATTTGTAATTGGGGAAATTGCAGTTACTTAAATTTACATTCTTATACAGTTGGACTGGGTATCTCGTCTACTAATGGAGTTCAAATGGAGTAGTGGGCCAATATTAAATGCCTTTTGAGTTGTAGGAAATACCTTGTCTTAACATTGATTGGTCGTTGTCGGAGTCCTGTGGACTTGCACGTCCGTAGAGTTAGTGGTTGTCTTTAGTTGTTGTTGTACTTGGATGAGATCATTCTATTGCTTGGTCTGCTTATGTCAGGCGGGATGTAGACACCTCCATGTAGCCTAGTATATAAGTCTGTGTGTGTGATATTTTGTGTAAATAATCCTGTGCCGTATCAAGAGTCTCGGGTCCTTTAAAGGCAAGGTTTCCACTTTTGCGACACACCGGACGGAGATTACTAGTTTCTGCCTGAGCAGTCGACCAAGAGCCTATTTGACCTTCTCTCTCTCTGGAGCAGAGAACTAAGATTAAACGCCCTGCTTTCATGTGAATAAATAGTAAAATCTAGTACTATGGATTCTTCCTTCTATGTTCGTACTGTGCATAACCCAGTATGTTGTTAAATGCTTGTGGTTACCTATTGTGCGCCTTATGTCTATGGTAATTTATTGCTCGTTGTTACTGTTGTACGTCATATGTCGTCTAGTTTTGTTCGTCTTGCTTCCATCTGTTCATAGTCGGGTTACTATTTTCTACCTGAGCAGTCGGCAAGGAGCCTATCTGACCTTCTCTCTCTCTGGAGCAGAGAAATAAGATTAAACGCTCTGCTTTCCTATGCAGAAATAGTAAAATCTACTGTTATGGATTCCTCCTTATGTTTATGATCGTTAATGCTTGCAGTTACTTGTTGTGCACCTTGTGTCTTCTTGTTATGATCATCGTGGTTTTGTTTGGTTAGTCATCGGGTGGCGACGTAGAGTCAAGTGTGTCTGATCCCTTTCTACACGTGCACACACACTTTTAAAAAAGAAAAAGAAAAAAAAGAAAAAAAAAATTTGCACCTATTATTAGAGTTGTTGTCGTAACGAGGAGGTCGTTACACATGGTATCAGAGCCGTTTCGACCCACAATTTGGGATTCGCTACAGCTTTCGTTGACATGAGTTGATTTTATTATACTATTGTTGATCAAGTTGATTGTGTGCATGCAGGTAATCATGGTTAGAGGATGCCGCGGAGGCAGACGACGGGGTGCTAGGGGAGGAGGCATGACGCCTCTAGTAGAATCCACGCCTGAGGGGTGTAACCCCCAGGGAGGCGAGCAGGTTCTTGGACAGGAGAAGATAGAGGTTGGCGATGTTATTGGGATGATGATATCCTTTCAGCGCATGTTCGAGGCTCTGATTAGCCAATTGGACAGAGACGAGGCCAGGGCGCCAACAACCGCTGAGGTTCTGCCGCGTTCACCGACTGTTAGAGGTAGCATTCACCGTGAACTCGAGAAGGTAAAATTTCCTGAGTTCTTTGGTGCCCCGGACGGCGCAGCCTCCGAGGCATGGTTGGAGAATATGGCGATGTGCTTCTCACTTTGCAATTATACCTCCAACATGAAGGTCCGCATGACAGTCTTTCAACTGAAGGGGAGTGCTCTTATATGGTGGAAGACACTCTTGCCTTAGCTGAGCATGACCGTTGAAGACGTGTCATGGGAACTGTTAGAGGAATGGTTCCGAGAGAGGTACCTTTTAGAGAAATTCATTGAGCGTCAGCTCAATGAGTTCAATGCATTACAACAGAGAGGTCGTACGGTGCCCGAGTACGAGGCACGTTTCATGGAGCTGCTCTGGTATGCTCTGCACCTTAACATAGAGAAACTCAAGGTCAATCAGTTCATGTTTGGCCTTAATGGTAGCATGCGTGAAAAGGTTAGGATTTTGATGCCTAAAACATTGCACAACACCGTCCAGAAGGCCCTCATAGCAGAGGAGGAGCTTATCAGTGGGGGTCAGACCAGGACTCCAGCGAGACCTGCAGGGAAGGGTTCATCTAGTACACCACAGCACCAGACACCAACGAGACATACACTAGGATATCGTGGCTTCCAGAGGGGATCCACTTTCACTACACCTTAGCGACCGTCGCCTCAGCAGTGGACACCTTATCGGGGACCACAGCACCAGCAGCAGCGTCACCCTCCGCAGTAGCAGTTTAGGCATGTTCAGTAGAATAGACCTGGGTTCCAGGCCGGTGGGCCGTCATCTTCTACTTCAGGTACTAGGACTACTGGGCCGAAGAAGGAGTGTTGGAAGTGTGGGTAGCCACACTACAAGCGCGACTGTCCTGTGGAGAGGACCAGAGTGTCTGGATCAACTGGACCCACTACAGTGGGAGATATGGGCAAGGCCCATCAGATTCACGCAGTGATGAATAACCACCAGGCAGAGCACCAGTTGACTGTGCTTGAGACGACAGGTATTTTCGCTTACCAGACCCTTAGTATTTTGATAGACCCATGTGCTACTAAGAGTTTCATTTCTGGTGCAGCGGTAAAAAGGATCAAGGTAAAGGAAGTCGAAAAAGACGAGTTTAGCTTCGTAGAGATGGCATCAGGATCCAAACAGAAGGTTGGAGGAAAGGTTACAGGCTGTGCCCTTAACCTGGGAGAGTTTTTCATGAGGTTCAACCTGTACATCACAATCTTAGGATCTTATGACGTCATGATTGGTATGGATTGGTTGGAATTGCATGAGGTGATACTCAACTGTAAAACAAAATGGTTGAGCTTGGTTGATGATGAAGGACAGAGACGTGTGATATTAGGATGAAACCAGGGAGTTTCCCTAAGGTTCATCTCTTACTTATAGCTACGGAAGAGTATGCGCAAGGGGTGCAAGATTTATGCGATCCTTGCGCTAAATGAAAAGGGAGTGGTGAAATGTCTAGAACACCTTCTGGTGGTGAAGGAGTTTGCGGACGTATTTCCAGAGGAGTTACCTGGGATGCCGCCAAAAAGGGAATTGGAGTTTACCATAGACTTCAAACCGAGGACCAAACCGATAGCAAGAACGCCTTATCGGATGTCAACCCCAGAGTTGCAAGAACTGAAAATGCAACTGAAGGAGTTTTTGGACCTGGGGTTGATACGCCCTAGTGTGTCACCATGGGGTGCACCAGTTATTTTCATACGAAAGAAGCACGGGTCATGGAGGCTTTTCATTGACTACCGTCAACTGAATAAGGCTACGATCAAGAATCAGTATCCCTTACCAAGAATTGATGATCTATTCGATCAAATCAAGGGTGCGACAGTGTTCTCCAAGATCGATTTGTGATCAGGGTATCACTAGTTATGGATCAAGGAGGATGACGTCCCTAAGAGCGCCTTTAAGACAAGATTTGGACATTACAATTTTACTATTTTACCGTTTGGAATGACAAATGCCCCAGGGGTATTTATGAGTTTGATGAACGGGGTGTTCCGCGAGTACTTGGACAAGTTTGTCCAAGTATTCATTGACGATATTTTGATCTACTCTCGGACAATGGAGGAGCATGATGAGAACTTGCGCTTGGTATTACAGTGTTTACGAGAACACAAACTGTATGGGAAGTTGTCCAAATTCTCTTTTTATCAATCGAGGATTCACTACTCACGGCATGTCATCTCCGGCGAAGGCATCGCCGTGGATCCAACAAAGGTTGAGGCTATTATGGAATGGCCTACACCGACAAATGTCACAGAAGTGCATAGTTTATGGTTTTAGTAGGATACTATCGACGGTTTGTCGAGGGATTTTCGAAGATAGCAAATCCAATCATGGAATTTCAGAAGAAAAACAAGACGTTTGTTTGGACTGAGAAATGCGCGGAAGCATTTCGAAGGCTGAAAGAGTTGTTGACAACAACATCGATACTAAAGGTCCCTGACATGGATGCGGACTTCTTGGTATGCACTGACGCATCCAAGGAAGGATTAGGCGGAGTCTTGATGCAAGACGGATGAGTGATTGCTTACATTTCGAGGAAACTAAGAAGGCATGAGGAAAAATACGCGACGCATGATTTAGAGTTATTAGCCATCGTATATGCCTTGAAGGTATGGAGACACTACCTTGTTGGATGAAAATTTGAATTAAATACTTATCATTGTGGACTACAACACGTTTTTACACAAAGCAACCTGAACGTGTGACAATGACATT
Source organism: Picea engelmannii (assembly GCA_009831015.1). Lineage (NCBI taxonomy): Eukaryota > Viridiplantae > Streptophyta > Pinopsida > Pinales > Pinaceae > Picea > Picea engelmannii. Next base: position 199,735 of record ML804558.1, on the reverse strand, counting down.
GGTCGGAATTGCTTAGCGAGTACGACTTTGAGATTACTTACATAAAGGGAACAGTGAACCGAGTGGTGGATTCCTTGAGTCGGAGGCCACACATCTTTTCGGTGTTACCTCTTCAGACAAATATACATGAGAAGATTCTCACTTTACAGCATGATGATGACTGGTATGAAGAAGTCGAGGATTTTATCGGACAAAACACAATGATGGTACCACGATATGAGGGATATTCATTTGATAGGGATGGTTTATTAAGGTTTAGAAGTCGGATTTACGTACCGCCAAACGACGAGTTGAGGATGTTGATCCTGAGCAAGGCTCATAGAGCAGTTTACATGGCGCACCCAGGAGTCACGAAGATGAGGGCAGACCTTAAACCCTTATTCTTCTGGAAGGGAATGAAGGGAAACATAGTCAACTTTGTGGCTAGATGTCTAGAGTGTCAGCAGGTAAAGGCTGAACATAGACACTCGGCAGGATTACTTCAACCACATGCCATTCCGGAATCGAAATGGGAAGTTATTTCGATGGATTTTATTGTTGGATTGCCAATGATGGCAAGGAGACACGACTCGATTTTTGTAGTAGTAGACACTCTGACAAAGAGTGCTCACATTATTCTTGTGCGTACGACGTATCAGGCACCTGACATAGCGAGAGTTTTCATTAGTGAGATTGTGAGGCTACATGGCGTGCCTAAGAAGATTATATCTAATCGAGGATCAATGTTTACTGGATGATTTTGGATGAGTTTCCAAGAAACATTGGGAACCCATCTTAATTTTAGTACTACGCATCACCCAGAGACTGACGGACAGACTAAACGAATGAACCAAACCTTGGAAGACATGTTGCACATGTACGTGATGGACCAACAAAAGCATTGGGAGGAATTCTTGCCTCTAGTAGAGTTCGCTTACAACAACAGTTATCAGAGCACCATAAAGATGGCACCTTTTGAGTTTCTTTATGGGCGACTGTGTCGGATGCCCTTGAGTTCGGATCAGCTTGAGGATAGGGTCCTGGTGGGACCAGAAGCGATCCAAGAAATGGAAGAGAAAATGCAAACCATAAGACAATGGATTAAAGAAGCGCAAGATCGACAAAAGAGTTATGCCGATGTGCACCGAGTCGACCGTAGTTACGAGGTCGGTGATCGAGTCCTCTTGTGGGTTAAACCGCATAAGAGTTTGACCAAGTTTGGAAAGGGAGATAAACTCTCCCCTAGGTTCATGGGACCTTTCAAGATTGTGGAGAGAAAGGGGCCCGTGGCCTATCGAGTTGCCTTGCCTGATTCTTTGAGGCGTATGCACGATGTTTTTCATGTATCTATTTTGAGACATTATATTAGTGATCCTACACACGTGATTGACATGAGTTCCTTGCAGGTATCGGACGAGGGAGTGCTCACGGCTGAGTCAGTCTGCATCTTAGATCATCGCGTACGATAGTTACGATGTCAAACGGTAGATCAGGTCAAGGTCCAATGGGACAGTTATAGTCCACACTTGGGAGGACGCATATGATATGCGCCAACTGTTCCCATTTTTGTTTGATAGATAGACTTATGATACTATGGTACTTTTATTTCGGCATTTATACTGAGAAAATTCGGGATGAAGTTTAGACTAAGAGGGGGTGTATGTAACATCCCGCTCTGGCGCACTGAGAAACTTATTCTTTGAGGACACTTGCTCGCAAGTGATCTAGACTTTTATGATGTTAAAACATTTATCCTTGATTATGATGCGTTATGATAGATGACATGATGTTTTACTACTGCACGTAGACAGGTGCTATTGACTCAGTTTTATTGAGTGTGTAGGGTTTTTTTTTGGACCTTGAGGATGCAGAGGCATCGGTGGAACCCCCTTGGACTCTAGATTGAGTCAGGGAGTGTGCTATTGGGTTGATTTATTTATTGTGATAGTTCATTGATTTGATGATATGATGTGGACATGTTCTAACATGAATTTTGGATGATGCGGGCTGACGATAGCTTGTCGACTAGACTCACATATGGAGTAAAGGGGACACACACAATTTCCAGAGAGGTTGAGGGAGAGGTGTGGACAGAAGGCCTGCCACAGCCTACTAGCACTCCCACCATGGCTCGAACTGTAGGTTAACGATTACCTAGTTCGAGAGGATCCACGATGCCGGGAGGGCAGACTGCAACAGTCGCTCACGATGATTCTAAGGGGCGCACAATAAGGCGGGGGCCTTATTCCATAGAGTCCTTAGTCTCCCACAAGTTCACCTGGCGGAGTGTTGAATCTAGGGGTTATAGATGTCTACCAATCATTCAAGTTGGCGATTGGCACCCTTGGAGCACGTGGTGCATCCTGAAGGGCACGCCGCACAAAAGAAACACAAGTCTGTGAGTGGCACCCTTGGAGCACATGGTGCATCCTGAAGGGCATGTCGCGCAAAGGAAACGAATGAGGCGAGTGACACCCTTGGAGCACGTGGTGCATCCTGAAGGGAACGTTGCATTGATGATGATGAAGGAAACAAACCTAAAAGGACCTAAGACACTAACGCCTTGGTAATCATTTGTAATGTTGTTGGAATATTACTGTTATATGGTCTTGCGATAGGTGAAGGTAGAATGATGTGGAAATGTAAAATCAGAATATAATGTTAGTGTGGGTGACTTGATATTAATTTAATTATTAATTCAAATACAAATTAAGGGAGCATAAAGATAAAGGACATCGTTAATCATTGTAATTTTGTTGGAATTTTACTGTTATGGATGACACATAAGATGTCAGTCCTTGAGCCAAGTACCTTGAATTACTAAGATTTGTAATTGGGGAAATTGCAATTAATTAAATTTACATTCTTATATAGTTGGACTGGCTATCTCATCTACTAATGGAGTTCAAATGGAGTAGGGGGATAGTATTAAATGCCTTTTGAGTCGTAGGAAATACCTTGTCTTAACATTGATTGGTCGTTGTCGGAGTCCTCCGGACTTGCGCATCCGTAGAGTTAGTGGTTGTCTTTAGTTGTTGTTGTACTTGGATGAGATCATTCTATTGCTTGGTCTTCTTATGTCGGGCGAGCTGTAGACACCTCCATGTAGCCTAGTATATAAGTCTGTGTGTGTGATATTTTGTGTAAATAATCCTGTGTCGTATCAAGAGTCTCGGGCCCTTTAAAGGCAGGGTTTCCACTCTTGCGACACACTGGATGAAGATTACTAGTTTCTGCCTAAGCAGTCGGCCAGTAGCCTATCTGACCTTCTCTCTCTCCAGAGCAAAGAACTAAGATTAAATGCCCTACTTTCCTGTGTAGAAACAGTAAAATCTACTACTATGGATTCTTCCTTCTGTGTTCGTACTGTGCATAACCCAGTATGTCGTTAAATTCTTGTGGTTACCTATTGTGCGCCTTATGTCTATGGTCGTTTATTTCTCATTGTTACTGTTGTACGCCGTATGTCGTCTGGTTGTGTTTGTCTTGCTTGTGTCTGTTTGTAGTCGGGTTACTAGTTTCTGCCTGAGTAGTCGGCCAGGAGCCTATCTGACCTTCTCTCTCTCTGGAGCAGAGAACTAAGATTAAATGCCCTGCGTTCCTGTGCAGAAATAGTAAAATCTACTGTTATGGATTCCTCCTTATGTCTATGATCGTTAATGCTTGCAGTTACTTGTTGTGCGCCTTGTGTCTTCTTGTTATGATCATTGTGGTTGCATCTGGTTAGTCGTCTGATCCCTTTCTACACACGCGCACACACTTTTAAAAAAGAAAATGAAAAAAAAGAAAAAAAAAAATTGCACCTGTTATCAGAGTTGTTGTTGTAACATAGTCACTTGAAAACAATTTAGGTTATAAAACATAGAATGCTTCGTTATATGCACTTTATGTTAAATTTGGTAGCTATGAGGTACTTACGCATAGGCGGTGCCCAACATGCGGAAGTGACCAAGAACATTTCTCCCTAGTGACTTTATAAAGATATTTTATAAAGTTAAGTTGAGCTTTTATTTTTTAATGTGTAAATGTGACTTTATGAGGTTGTCGATCAGTTTAGTGACTTAAGTGACCTCAACGAATGATTAAGACATGACCGTTGATCACATGAGGGAAATATTAGATCTTTACCATCAATCTCATTGGGAGACCAAGTGTTAAAGGAGTTACACATTGAAAAGTGCATAAAGGAAGCACTTTTAGGAGAGCTTGAGCAAGAAGGTGAAGAGTCACTTTTCTCAAGAAAGAGATTGAGCTCATGGAGAAGTGAGAATAATAGCAAGAGGAGGGCATATTCTCCAAGGGAAAGAGGGAGGTTCGTACAACTAGAGAAGGGGCACGATTTCCAAAGGAGGAGAGGGTTCATACAACTGAAGGAGGGTATGATTTTCAAGAGGAGAAGAGGGCACATTTTTCTAGAAATTGCAGCATTAAATGTTGAGTTGACAATAGTGAAAAGGGAGGTCGTACATAATTGTTTAGAGGTCGTACAACAACATAGAGGCACAAAAATCGAGGCAAGAGGATGGAACAATTTTCTAAGTGTTTGGATGTACAAAATTAGTGCAAAACAATATTGCTAATGTGCACAGATATCAAGATTTTATTTGTTGCTAAAAGGACTATACATTGCAGAAAATGGGGATTGTTTTGAGTGTTTTTTAGCACAGAAATCGAGGAGGTTTGTTGGCACATTTTTCAAGATTTTTTTTTGTTGATTACTTGTTGTTGTAAACTCTAATATGAAATTTCTCTGAGATCAATAATAAAACTCTCCTTGAACAGGTTTTCCCAAGTTGGGTTTTTTCCAGGGTCATTGCCCATAAATTACTAGTGTTATATGGAGTGATTTCTTTGTTATTCATTATTATTTCAACTGCTATTTGAGTTTCACATCTCTTTCATATAGTATTTCTAATTTATTGTTGAAGATTTATAGGAGGTTTAAATATGTTTATGACTTAGTATATATCTGAGCTAAAATTTATACATGGTATCAAAACTGGTGTTCTGAGGTTCAACAGAAAAGAGAGTTGGCACTTGATTTACAATGCGTTGCAAAGAGTTTTTTCCTAAAAGAAGGAAGGGGAATAAATTAAATGAAGATATGTACCATAATACAAAGAATACTATGAATCATGAAGATATGCAACATAACATGTGGTCTATAGGGAATCATGAACCTTTGAGTGAGATATGGGTATTGTTATAATATTTTGTGTATCAAAGATGGATATGAAGTATTTAACCATGGTTTGGGGATAAATCCAAGGAATTGCACCTTGAAAAAATATTATTGGGTTAATAGGCCATGATTAAATCCATGAACTACAACATGAGACATTTACAAGAGATCTTTTGCATACGGGTTGGATGAAGTTTCCATTAGGACTTTTTTTGTAGTAGGGATTTATGTTGGGGCCTTGACCATGATTATGTGATGAATATAGGGTCCTTAATCCATAAAGTATGATCACAACCTTTAACTACAACATCATCCCTTTAAAGGGGATATTTTTCATATGAATGAGAAAGGGTTTCCATTAGGATTTTTTGTGTAGCCGAGATGGGTCTTTGGGCCCTGACCATGATTAGGGGATGAAAATGAGGTACTTAATCCATAAATGAGTGTAACTAGTCTAATGGGACATCAATTATTCTTCAAACAACTAAAAAAATCTTTTAGAAATTAACTTTGTCCTTGATCACGATATTGGTACTTTTAGGAGGCTTTACATAAAATATATGGATCTCAAAGATTTTTCTATAAATCAAGCTTCTAGGGCCCTAGTCCATGAGAAAGGACTCAACCCACCATACAAACTCAAATCATTGGCCTCTTGGTGGGATATAGGCATCATTAAGAGAATTTGCATACCAGGCATGGGTCTCAACGCTTTGACCATGGTCAATGAAGGAAAACAAGGGTTGTATGATCTAAATTAGTATTTTAGAGATTATAATATTTAACATATGAATGAGATTTGGGAAATATTAGAAAAATTTAGATGCATTGGATGGATTTGGAGACAGTGACCATGCTCATGAACCATGCACATGTCCTTGAACCACTACAAAGTTTCTATCAAGGGTATATTTGGCCTCCAATTTGGATATGTGTGACGATAGGTGGTTTCATGCACCAAGGATAGGTCTAGGGGTCATAGCCATCACAAGGAGAGAAAATAAAGGGACTCAAGTCATATATAAATATTTTAAGGATATTGTCCATGAACATGGACTCAAATCACCACATAGGACCTCTAAAAAGGATCTTTGATGTCTAAATTGGATATGGGTGCCTATAGTAGTTTTTTCATACCAGGGATGGATCTTCGTTTCTTGACCATGGTAAAGTAGTGAAAAGAAGAGACATATCAACTAAATGAATATTTGAGGGATCATGGGATAAAATGGGGTCTTAAACCATTACATGCATCCTTCAAAGGGGATATTTAGCCACCAATTGGGATATATATGCAATTAGGAGAAATGTTTTACCAAGGATGGGATTTTTTATTAATTTATATAAAACATGCCCTATATAAGATATCATTATCATTAGAGTGGTATGTGGATGCCATTAGAAGGTTTTATGAATTAGGGATGGGTACTAGAGCCTTGACCATGGTTGGGTCACGAGTCGAGGGAATTAGGATCTAAGTTAATATTCTTGATCTAATAGACCATTATCAAGGCCTCAAACTACAACATAGTTCATTTAAAGTGAATCTTTGTCATATAATTCATATATGGGTATAATAATGAGTTTTTTCATAGTAGGAATGGGTATCAAGGACTTTACCATAAAAAAGGGAGGACAATAAGGGCCTTATTCCATAAATGGATTTGTAATTCTCAATATCCATGAACATCACCTTAAACATAATCCCTTTAGAGGAAATATTTGGCCTCCAAGTTGAATATGTGTACCATTATGAAATATTTTTCTCTAAGGACATGTGCATTAAGTAATTAGCCATGGTCAAGCGAGGAAAATAAGGCCCTTGGTTTATTTATGAATCGTTTAGAGATTAAGGGACATAATCAATTCCCTAAACCACATAACATGTTGTCTATAGCGAATCATGGAACTTTGAGTAAGATATGGGTATTGTTATTGTAACGTCCTCCTCATTACGACAACCACTCTTTCACAGGGGCAACAATTTTTATTTTTTTTTTGATTTAAAAGTTTGTGTGCGCGTGTAAAAGGGAACAAACACACTTGACTCTAAGTCGCCACTCGACGACTAACAATATGAAACCATGATGAACGCAACAAGAAGACACAAGGTGCACAACAAGTAACTGCAAACATTTAACGACATACTGGGTTATGCACAATATGAACACAGAAGGAAGAATCCATAGTGGTAGATTTTACTATTTCTGCATAGGAAAGCAGGGCGTTTAATCTTAGTTCTCTGCTCTAGACAGAGAGAAGGCCGGATAGGCTCCTGGACGACTGCTCAGGCAGAAACTACTAACCCGACTATGAACAGACGCAAGCAAGATGAACACAACTGGACGACATACGACATACAACAATAACAACGAGAAATAAATGACCATAGACATAAGGTGCACAACAAGTAATTGCAAACATTAGATGACATACGGGGTTATGTACCACACGAGCACAGATGGAAGAATCCATAGTAGTAGATTTTACTATTTCTTCACAGGAAAGCAGGGTGTTTAATTTTAGTTCTCTGCTCCAGAGAGAGAGAAGGTCAGATAAGCTCCTGGTCGACTGCTCAGGTAGAAACTAGTAATCTCCGTCAGGTGTGTCGCAAGAGTGGAAACCATGCCTTTAAAGGGCCCGAGACTCTTGATACGGCACTGGATTCCTTACACAAAAATAATCACACACATAGACTTATACACTAAGGCTACATGGAGGTGTCCACATCCCTCCCAACACAAGTAGACCAAACACACGAATGGTTTACCAACCCAGTACCACATTAATTGAAAGCACAACACCCTTCATTTACTAACTCAGAATAATTTTTATTGTGCTTAATTCAAGAACATTTCATCATATAAGTTCATCATTAACAACAAACATTACAATTACGTCATCATGAAAATAATAAAAGCATTACATTTATATCATATTAACTTTGCAGAATATTAGGCGCCTCACATCTTATGTGTTATCCATAACTATAAAACTTCCATAATATTTCCATAAGAGAACAACACCTTTTCATTCTAGTTACAATAACCTCGCAAAATAACAATCATATTGCAAGGCAAAGGTAATTAAGGAGGTCAATAAGGAAATTAACACAATTTATTCCAACCTCTAATGCGAGCCCCAAGTCGCATGTTTAAGGTGCATGATGAAATCAAGGTAATATAAGTTAGCTTTATCATCAGCTCATTTGACGCAAACTTAAGTATAAAAGTCCTCAAGGTTCCATCTCTAACAATTTTCCCTTATAATAGAATAGCAGTGTAAATTTAACCAATAATGGCTTTCATTATTGTCAATAAAATATTCGTTGATTAACCTAATAAATTAAATTCAAAGGAACCAAATTAGCATTGTAATTGAAACAACTAAAGGCCTTTATTACAAGACACCATAAATAATAATATTTGATGATAACATAATAACTTCTCATTTAAAATGCACTAATACTGCCATAAGGTAACCAATCGTTACATAGATATTAACACCCCTACGTTTACATTTATTGTGTAATAATAACATACATCTACATTGCAATAACAACCTATTAGGGTAACCTTACAAATACCCAACATGATATCATAAAGTGCTGACATGCCATTACACTGAACCTGAAATTTAGGGTTTTGACTGTCATTACTTAATTTGGCAATGTGATGAAGGGAAACGCAGACAGAGAAAACAATTAAGACGCAATCAAATATGACGCAAAGATTGGAATTCAACGTAGGAATGGTTATGATAGCCTGCAAGGGTAGAGTAGTGATTTTCCAGATCTCGTTATCCAACAAAAGAGGAAATGAAGGCGTCCATCAACACCATAATCTAAGGAGGCGGATGCAGGCCAGCAGATCCAAAATTGAAACGGCCACAGTCAAGGCATTGGTCAGAAACCACGAGTCAGATGGTAGTTTTTCTTACCCGCGTCAGAGAGATAACCCTCCATCGCTGCACACAACGCGACTTGGAGAGGGAGAGTCACAGTCAATGATTTACATCATGTAGAGGAAGGGAGGATCCATCGTTTATAGAACATGACTTTACATACATTGCAGAGGTGAAAATTTGCATGGTTTTCAACGAGATCCAGCCACACCATAGCTAGGATAGAAGTCAATGCAAAACCAAACACAAAGATTCTCCTTATCTATCATTTGCAGTACAGTGTCATTCGAACGTTATCTACTAACTGACAGAACAATACCAAATCGAAATTCTTATCTAAAGAAAACCAATTCTGGACTAGTCCGCAATTTGTCTGATTATTGACAGAACAATATCAGTCGAATTCCTTTATCTAAAATGCCAATGCTGTACCAGTTCGGAAATTATTTGTTTATTGCAAGAGAAATATCAGTTCGAACTCTTTCTCTAAAATGCCAGTACTGTACCAGTTCTCAATTTATCTAATTAGGGACAGAACAATCTCAGTTCAAAATTTTTTTACCTAAAAAGCCAACACCCTGCTAGTTCGCAAACTATCTATTCATTGATAGAAGAGTATCTGTTCGAAATTCCTTATCTAAAAAGGTCAGTACTGTTCCAGTTCGCATTTTATATAACTATTGATAGAGGTGAAGGCAAGGATTCCAGTCCCCTTTTATTCATCTAGCAATTTAACATTTCAAACAATAACTATAACTATACGATCAACCTTATTACCTTCAAGTAAAAAGAGATTATGGCTGGTAAAACATTTTTATTACATCTGCTGGAAAAATAAATATACGACCATTCTTATATCATTCAAGAGGCAAGGAGATTCCATTGATAACAGATTTTATTACACCTACACGGAATTAGAAAGCAATGCATATAAAAAAAACCAATCTATTACGCTTCAAGCCACCTGGATAGTACATTGAGAACATATTTTTATTACATTAGCCGGGTATCGGAGAAAAATACATGTACAATCAATCTATCTACATTTGACACGATAAGAAGAGTCCATTGTTAACATATTTTTATTACATATGCATATAATTATAAGGCAATACATATACAACCACTATTCTAATACCAGCGTAGCCTACTCGACCTAATTTGTTAAACAAAAGCCATACCGTTGCCTTAATTCCTGTCTCGAATGATTACCGTGCCCTCCGTTCTGCTCCTGCCCCGTCCTTCTCCCACTCGCCGACCGTAGCGACTACACCGGTACCTCCCAGCCAATCGCTAGGGGTACTCTACTTCCCCCTTAGCCCCCCGAGACGCAAAGGGGCCACACACTGTCCAGATCGTAGATCTAGCTTCCCAGCTCGCCTCGCAATGCGGAGCTACCGCTCCTATCCGAGCTGGAAAATCCCAACTCCTCACAAAATCAGTCAAGTCACAATTTGACAACGTAACGTTACGCTATCAGCCGATCCCCTTTCTTCCTCATCTCCCTTTCTTTTTATAGAGTTTTGAGACCCACCAACTTTCCTAAATCACATTTTAATTAATTTTTAATAAAATAATTCTAATTAATTATCCTTCGCACAAGTGTCGTCGATCCCCCTCTTTCCTCAAGTAATTATTTTCTTTAATTTATTAAATTACTCATTTCCCTCACACACCTAGAATCGCTCCTAAATTTACTCCTAGGTGTTCCTATATCCCCCTACATGCTTTTAGTAAATTTCCCTAAAATGAAGTTGTTAAATTTAGTTCATTTTAGGAAGTTCTTAATTGCAGATTCCTTACTATGTTGACTTTGCTTTTTACCCTAAGTCTCCTTCTTTCCTTTATTATGTTTCCTTTATTACTTAGTTTCCCTATTTTTATTATTCCCTTCTTTTTTAAAACCAAAAAGGTAAATGCGCTAATTAATCTTTTCATTTATTATTTTTTTAATATCTTTTGTTCTTTCACAAGTTAGGAATTAATTTCTTCTTTGCAAATTTTTAAATCCCTTAGTTTAATTAAATCCTTACTCTCTTCATTTACCCCAATAATTTTATGAAGACCCAACTATTACCTAAGTGGGTTTTTGTTTAAAATGTTATTTTTATTCCAAGGTCCGTTTTCTTAAGGTTAGACTAAATTTTTACCCTAAAAATTTTTAGACTTAGGGCTTAGATTCGGAACTGGGTGGCACTTGGTTAGGGAAGTTGTTTAAGGATTTCTTAAGGCGTTAATGTCTTAGGGACTTTCAGGTTTGTTTCCTTAATCAACATCAATGCTACGTGCCCTTCATGATGCACCACATGCTCCAAGGGTGCCACTCGCCTCATTCGTTTCCTTTGTGCGACGTGCCCTTCAAGATGCACCACGTGCTCCAAGGGTGCCATTCGTCGACTTGACTTATTGGTATACATCCATAACCCCTGGAGTGAACACTCCTCCAGGTGAACTTGTGGGAGACTAAGGGCTCTAAGGAATAAGGCCCCCACCTTATTGAGCGCCCCTTAGAATCATCGTGAGCGACTGTCGTAGTCTACCCTCATGACATTATGGATCCTCGCAAACTAGGTAATTGTTAACCTACAATTCGAGCCACAGCGGGAGTGCTAGTAGGCTGTGGCAGGGCTGTTGTCCACACCTCTCCCTCAACCTCTCTGGAAATCATGTGTGGTCCCTTTAATCCATATGTGAGTCTGGTCGGCAAGATATCGTCAGCCTGCATCATCAACAATCATGTTAGAACATGTCAACATCATATAATCAAATCAATGAAATATCATAGTAAATCAATGAACCCAAATTGCACACTCCTTGACTCAATCTGGAGTCCAAGGGGTTCCACCGATGCCTCTGCATCCTGAAGGTCCGAAACCCTGCGCACTCAATGAAACTGAGTCAACAACACCTGTCTACATCAAAGTAGTAAAAACATCATGTCATATATCATAACACATCATAATCAAGGATAAATGGTTTAACATCATAACAGTCCAGATCACTTGCAAGCAAGTGTCCTCAAAGAATAAGTTTTCTCAGTGCGCCAGAGAGGGATGTTACATACACCCCCTCTTGGTCTAAACTTCGTCCCGAAGTTTCTCAGTATAAATGCCGAAATAAAAGGACCATAGTATCATAAGTCTATCTATCAAACAAAAATGGGAACTGTTGGTGCATATCATATGCATCCTCCCAGGTCGTCGAGTCTGGACTATAATTGTCCCACTAGACCTTGACCTGATCTACCATTCAACATCGTAACTGTCAAACGCGATGATCTAAGATGCAAATCAGCTCAGCCATGAGTGCTCCCTCATTCGATACCTGCAAGGAACTCATGTCAATCATGTGTGTAGGATCACTAATATAATGTCTCAAAATAGATACATGAAAAACATCGCGCATACGCCTCAAGGAATCAGGCAAGGCTAGTCGATAGGCCACGGGCCCCTTTCTCTCCACAATCTTGAAAGGTCCCATGAACCTAGGAGAGATTTTATCTCCCTTTCCAAACTTGATCAAACTCTTATGCGGTTTAACCCACAAGAAGACTCGATCGCCGACCTCATAACTACGGTCGACTCGATGCGTATCGGCATAACTCTTATGTCGATCCTGCACTTCTTTAATCCTTTGTCTTATGGTTTTCATTTTCTCTTCCATTTCTTGGATCGCTTCTAGTCCCACCAGGACCCTATCCTTAAGCCGATCCCAACTCGAGGGCGTCTGACACGGTCTCCCATAAAGAAACTCAAATGCGCCATCTTAATGGTGCTCTGGTAACTATTGTTGTAAGCGAACTCTACTAGAGGCAAGAATTCCTACCAACTCTTCTGTTGGTCCATCACGTACATGCGCAATATGTCTTCCAAGGTTTGGTTCATTCGTTCAGTCTGTCCGTCAGTCTTTGCGTGATACGCAGTTCTAAAATTAAGTTGGGTTCCCAAGGCCTCTTGGAAACTCGTCCAAAATCGTCCAGTAAGCACCGATCTGCGATTGGATATAATCTTCTTAGGCACGCCATGTAGCCTCACAATCTCACTGATGAAAAATCTCGCTATGTTAGGTGCCTGATACGTCATATGCACAGGAATACAGTGAGCACTCTTCATCAGAGTGTCTAGTACTACAAAAATCGGGTCATGTCTCCTTGCCGTCAGTGGCAATCCAACAATAAAATCCATCGAAATAACTTCCCATTTCGATTCCGGAATGGCATTTGGTTGAAGTAATCCTGTCGGGTGTCTATGTTCATCCTTTACCTACTGACACTCTAGACATCTAGCCACAAAGTTGACTATGTTGGCCTTCATTCCCTTCCAGAAGAATAAGGGTTTAAGGTCTTCCCTCATCTTCGTGACTCCTGGGTGAGCCATGTAAACTGCTCTATGAGCCTCGCTCAGGATCACCATCCTCAACTTGTCATTTGGTGGTACGTAAATCCGACCTCTAAACCTCAATAGCCCATTGTTATCAAAATAAAATCCCTCATATCGTGGTACCATCATTGTATTTTGTCCGATAAAATCCTCGACTTCTTTGTGCCAGTCATCGTCATGCTGTAAAGTGAGAATCTTCTCACGTAGATTCGTCTGAAGAGGAAAAACCGAAAATATGCATGGACTCCGACTCAAAGCATCCGCCACTCGGTTCACTGTTCCCTTTATGTAAGTAATATCGAAGTCGTACTCGCTAAGAAATTCCAACCAACACCATTGTTGTGCGTTTAGGTCGCTTTGTGTAAACATGTGTTGTAGTCCACAATGATTAGTCTTTAATTCAAATTTTCATCCAACAAGGTAGTGTCTCCAAAACTTCGAGGCATATACGATGGCTAATAACTCCAAACCATGCATCGCATAGTTCTCCTCATGCCTTCTCAGCTTCCTCAAAATTTAAGCAATCACTCGTCCGTCTTGCATCAAGACTTCGCCTAAACCTTCCTTGGATGCGTCAGTGCATACCAAGAAGTCTGCATCCATGTCAGGGACCTTTAGTATCGGTGTTGTAGTCAACAAATCCTTAAGCCTTCGAAAGGCTTCTGCACATTTCTCATTCCAAACAAACTTCTTGTTTTTCTTCTGCAATTTCGTGATCGGATTTGTTATCTTCGAAAATCCCTTGACAAACCATCGATAGTATCCTGCTAAACCCATAAAACTATGCACTTTAGTGACATTCGTTGGCGCAGGCCATTCCATAATAGCTTCAACTTTTGCTGGATCCACGATGATGCCTTTGTCGGAGATGACATGCCCTAAGTAGTGAATCCTCGATTGATAAAAAGAGCATTTGGACAACTTCCCATATAGTTTGTGTTCTCATAAACACTGTAATACCAAGTGCAAGTGCTCGTCATGCTCCTCCGTCGTCCGAGAGTAGATCAAAATATCATCAATGAATACTTGGATAAACTTGTCCAAGTACTCGTGGAACACTCCGTTCATCAAACTCATAAATACCCCTGGGGCGTTTGTCAGTCCAAACGGTAAAACAGTAAACTCGCAATGTCCAAATATCATCTTAAAGGCGGTCTTAGGGACTTCATCCTCCTTGATCCATAACCGGTGATACCCTGATCGCAAATCGATCTTGGAGAACACCGTCGCACACTTCATTTGATCGAACAGATCATCAATTCTTGGCAAGGGATATTGATTCTTGATCGTAGGATTATTCAGTTGATGGTAGTCAATGCAAAGCCTCCATGACCTGTCCTTCTTTCGTATGAAAATGACTGGTGCACCCCATGGTGACACACTAGGGCGTATGAGCCCAAGGTCCAACAACTCCTTCAGTTGCATTTTCAGCTCTTGCAACTCCGAGGTCGACATCCGATAAGGCATTCTTGCTATCGGTTCGGTCCCTGGTTTCAAGTCTATGGTAAACTCCAATTCCCTTTCTGGCCGCATCCTAGGTAACTTCTCTAGAAATACATCCGCAAAATCCTTCACCACCGGAATGTGTTCTAGACCTTCTGCCACTCCCTTGTCATTTAGCGCAAGGATCGGATAAATCTTGGACCCCTTGCGGATGCTCTTCCATAGCTGCAAGGAAGAGACGAACCTCAGGGATACTCCCTGGTTCCGTCCTACAATCACACGTCTCTGCCCTTCATCATCGATCAAGATCAACCATTTTGTCTTACAGTTGAGTATCGCCTCATGCGATTCCAACCAATCCATGCCAATCACGATTTCATAAGATCCTAAGATCGTGACGTACAAGTTGGCCCTCATGAAAAACTCTCCCAGGTTAAGGGCATAGCCCGTAACCTTTCCTCCAACCTTCTGTTTGGCTCCTAAAGCCATCTCTACGAAGCTAAACTCATCCTGTTTGACTTCCTTTACCTTAATCTTTTTTATCGCTGCCCTAGTAATGAAACTCTCAGTAGCACCTGGGTCTATAAAAATACTAAGGGTCTGGTCAGCGATAGTACCTATCGTCTTGAGCACAGTCTACTAGTGCTCTTCCTGGTGGTTATTCACCGCTGCATGAGTCTGATAGGCCTTGTCCATATCTCCCACTGTAGTGGGTCTGGATGATTCGGACACTCTGGTCCTCTCCACAAGACAGTCACACTGGTAGTGTGGCTCCCCACACGTCCAACACCCCTTCTTCGGCCCGGTAGTCCTGGTACCCGAAGTAGAAGATGACGGCCCACCGGCCTGGAACCCAGGTTTGTTATGTTGAACAAGCATAAACTGCTGCTGCTACGGACGACGTTTCTGCTGATGCTGGGGCCCCCAATAAGGTCTCCGCTGCTGAGGCGGAAGTCGTTAGGGTGTAGTAAAAGTGGATCCTCTCTGGAAGCCACGATATCCCAGCGTAGGTCTCGCTAGTGTCTAATGCTGCAGTGTACCAGATGAACCCTACCCTGCTGGTCTCTCTGGAGTCCTAGTATGACCCTCACTGATAAGCTCCTCCTCTGCTATGAGGGCATTTTGGACAGCGTCGTGCAAGGTTTGAGGCATCAAGATCCTAACCTTTTCACGTAGGCTGCCGTTAAGGCCAATCATGAACCGATTGACCTTGAGTTTCTCTGTGTTAAGGTGTGGAGCATACCAGAGTAGCCCCATGAAACGTGCCTCGTACTCGGGCACCGTACGACCTCCCTATCATAATGTGTTGAACTCATTGAGCTGATGCTCAATGAATTCCTCTGAAAGGTACCTCTCTCGGAACAATTCCCATGACATGTCTTCAATGGCCATGTTCAACTACTGCAGGAGCGTCTTCCACCATAGAAGAGCACTCCCCTTCAGTTGAAAGACCGCCATGCGGACCTTCATGTTGGAGGTATAATCGCAAAGTGCGAAGCACATCACCATATTCTCCAACCATGCCTCGGTGGCTACATCGTTTGCGGCACCAAAGAACTCGGGCAATTTGACCTACTCGAGTTCACGGTGAATGCCACTTGTAACAGCCAGTGTGCGTGGAGGAACCTCAGCAGGTGCCGGCGCCCTGGCCTCATCTCAGTCCAAGAGGCTGATTACTGCCTCAGACATACGCTGAAAATATCTCATTATCCCGACAACATCGACAACTGCTATGTGCTCCTGTCCGAGAACCTGCTCGCCCTCCTTGGGGGTTAGACCCCTCAGGCGCGGATGTTATTGGAGGCATCACGCCTCCTCCCCTAGCACCCCGTCGTCTACCTCCGCAGCGTCCTCTAACCATGATTTCCTGCACACACACAATCAACTCGGTCAACAATAGTATAATAAAATCAATCGGGACAACGAAAGCCGTAGCGAATCCCAAGTCACGGGTCGAACTGGCTCTGATACCATATGTAATGTCCTCCTTGTTACGACAACCACTCTTTCATAGGGGCAACAATTTTTATTTTTTTTTATTTAAAAGTGTGTGCGCGCGTGTAAAAGGGAACAAACACACTTGACTCTACGTCGCCACCCGACAACTAACAAGACGCAACCACGATGAACACAACAAGAAGACACAAGGCGCACAACAAGTAACTGCAAACATTTAATGACATAATGGTTATGCACAGTACGAACACATAAGGAAGAATCTATAGTGGTAGATTTTAGTATTTCAGCACAAGAAAGCAGGGCGTTTAATCTTAGTTCTCTACTCCGGGGAGAGAGAAGGTCAGATATGCTCCTGGCCGACTGCTCAGGCAGAAACTAGTAACTCGACTATGAACAGATGCAAGCAAGATGAACACAACCAGACGACATACGATGTACAATAGTAACAATGAGCAATAAACGACCATATACATAAGGCGCATAACAAGTAACTGCAAACATTAGGCCACATACGGGGTTTTGTACTGCACGAACACAGATGGAAGAATCCATAGTAGTAGATTTTACTATTTCTTCACAGGAAAGAAGGGCGTTTAATCTTAGTTCTCTGCTCCGAAGAGAGAGAAGGTCAGATAAGCTCTTGGCCGACTGCTCAGGCAAAAACTAGTAATC
Organism: Picea engelmannii; assembly: GCA_009831015.1. NCBI lineage: Eukaryota > Viridiplantae > Streptophyta > Pinopsida > Pinales > Pinaceae > Picea > Picea engelmannii. Next base: position 182,218 of record ML804558.1, on the reverse strand, counting down.
TCTGTCAATTGTGTTGCAAGAATGGAAACCCTGCCTTTAAAGGGCCCTAGACTCTTGATACATCACTGGATTCCTTACACAAAAATAATCACACACACAGACTTATACAATAAGGATGCATGGAGGTGTCCACATCCCGCCCGACACAAGTAGACCAAACACATGAATGGTTTAGCAACCCAATACCACATTAATTGAAAGCACAACACCCTTCATTTACTAACTCAGAATAATTTTTATTGTGCTTAATTCAAGAACATTCCATCATATAAGTTCATCATTAACAATAAACATTACAATTATGTCATCATGAAAATAATAAAAGAATTACATTTATATCATATTAACTTTGCGGAATATCAGGTGCCTCACATCTTATGTGTTATCCATAACTATAAAACTTCCATAATATTTCCATAAGAGAACAACACCTTTTCATTCTAGTTACAATAACCTCGCAAAATAACAATCATATTGCAAGACAAAGGTAATTAAGGAGGTCAATAAGGAAATTAACACAATTTATTCCAACCTCTAATACGAGCCCCAAGTCGCATGTTTAAGGTGCATGATGACATCAAGGTAATCTAAGTTAGCTTTATCATCAGTTCATTTGACGCAAACTTAAGTATAAAAGTCCTCAAGGTTCCATCTCTAACAATTTGCCCTTATAATAGAATAACAGTGTAAATTTAACCAATAATGGCTTTCATTATTGTCAATAAAATATTCGTTGATTAACCTAATAAATTAAATTCAAAGGAACCAAATTAGCATTGTAATTGAAACTACTAAAGGCCTTTATTACAAGACACCGTAAATAATAATATTTGATGATAACATAATAACTTCACATTTAAAATGCACTAATACTGCCATAAGGTAACCAATCGTTACATAGATATTAACATCCCTATGTTTACATTTATTGTGTAATAATAGCATACATCTACATTTCAATAACAACCTATTAGGGTAACCTTACAAACACCCAACATGATAACAGAAATCGTTGACATGCCATTACACTAAACCTGAAATTTAGGGTTCTGACTGTCATTACTTAATTCGGCAATGTGAGGAAGGGAAAACGCAGACAGAGCAGACAATTAAGACGCAATCAAATATGACACAGAGACTAGAATTCGACGCAGGAATGGTTATGATAGCCTGCAAGGAAGGGGGGGTAGAGTAGCGATTTTCCAGATCTTGTTAGCCAACAGAAGAGGTAATGAAGGCATCCATCGACACCATAATCGAAGGCGGTGGGTGCAGGCCAACAAATCCGAAATTGAAATGGCCACAGTCAAGGCGTTGGTCAGAAACCATAAGTCAGATGGTAGTTTTTCTTGCCCACGTCAGAGAGATACCCCTCCATCGCTGCACACAACATGACTTGGAGAGGGAGAGTCATAGTCAACAATTTACATCGCGCAGAGGAAGGGCGGATCCAGCGTTTATAGAGCGCGACTTTACATACATTGCAGAGGTGAAAATTTGCATGGTTTTCAACGAGATCCAGCCACGCCATAGCTAGGATAGAAGTCAGTGCAAAACCAGACATGAAGATTCTCCTTATCTATCATTTACAGTACAGTGTCGTTCGAACGTTATCTACTGACTGACAGAACAATACCAAATCGAAATTCTTATCTAAAGAAAACCAATTCTGGACCAGTCCGCAATTTGTCTGATTATTGACAGAACATATCAGTCGAATTCCTTTATCTAAAATGCCAATGCTATACCAGTTCGGAAATTATCTGTTTATTGCGAGAGAAATATCGGTTCGAACTCTTTGTCTAAAATGCCAGTACTGTACCAGTTCTCAATTTATCTAATTAGGGACAGAACAATCTCAGTTCGAAATTTCTTTACCTAAAAATCCAACACCTTGCTAGTTTGCAAACTATCTATTCATTGACGGAAGAGTATATGTTCGAAATTCCTTATCTAAAAAGGCCAGTACTGTTCCAGTTCACATTTTATATAACTATTGACAGAGCTGAAGGCAAGGATTCCAGTCCCCTTTTATCCATCTAGCAATTTAACATTTCAAACAATAACTATAACTATACGATCAGTCTTATTGCCTTCAAGTAAAAAGAGATTACGGCTCGTAAAACATTTTTATTACATCTACTGGAAAAATACATATACGACCGTTCTTATATCATTCAAGAGGCAAGAAGATTCCACTAATAACAGATTTTATTACACCTACACGGAATTAGAAAGCAATGCATATAAAAAAAACTAATCTATTACGCTTCAAGCCACCCAGATGGTACATTGAGAACATATTTTTATTACACTAGCTGGGTATTGGAGAAAACTACATGTACAATCAATCTATCTACATTTCACGCGACAAGAAGAGTCCATTGTTAAGAGATTTTTATTACATCTACATAGAATTAGAAGGAAATACATATACAACCACTATTCTAATACCAGCGTAGCCTACTCGACCGAATTTGTTAAACAAAAACCATACCGTTGCCTTAATTCCCACCTCGAATGATGACCTCGCACTCCGTGCTGCACCTGCTCCATGCCGCTCCTGCTCGTCGACTGGAGAGACTACACTGGTACCTCCCAGCCAATCACTAGGGGTACTCTATTCCCCCTTAGGCCCCCGAGCCGCAAAGGGGCCACACACTGTCCAGATGATATATCTAGCTTCCCAGCTCGCCTCGCAAGGCGGAGCTACCACTCCTATCCGAGATGGAAAATCCCAACTCCTCACAAGAAATCAGTCAAGTCACAATTCGGTAGCGGAACGTTATGCTATCAGCTGATCCCCTTTATTCCTCATCTCCCTTTCTTTATATAGAGTTTTGAGACTCACCAAATTTCCTAAATCACATTTTAATTAAGTTTTAATAAAATAATTCTAATTAATTCTCCTTCGCACAAGTGTCGTCCATCCCCCTCTTTCCTCAAGTAATTATTTTCTTTAATTTATTAAATTACTCATTTCCCTCACCCACCTAGAATCGCTCCTAAATTTCCTCATAGGTGTTCCTAGATCCCCTTACATCCTTTTAGTAAATTTCCCTAAAATGAAGTTGCTAAATTTAGTTCATTTTAGGAAGTTCTTAATTGCAGATTCCTTACTATGTTGACTTTGATTTTTACCCTAAGTCCCCTTCTTTCCTTTATTATGTTTCCTTTATTACTTAGTTTCCCTATTTTTATTATTCTCTTCTTTTTTAAAACCAAAAAGGTAAATGCACTAATTAATCTTTTCATTTATTATTTTTTTAATATCTTTTGTTCTTTCACAAGTTAGGAATTAATTTCTTCTTTGCAAATTTTTAAATCCCTTAGTTTAATTAAATCCTTACTCTCTTCATTTACCCCAAGAATTTAATGAAGACCCAACTACTACCTAAGTGGGTTTTTGTTTAAAATATTATTTTTATTCCAGGGTCCTTTTCCTTAAGGTTAGACTAAATTTTTACCCTAAAAATTTTTAGACTTAGGGCTTAGATTCTGAACTGGGTGACACTTAGTTAGGGAATTTGTTTAAGGATTTCTTAAGGCATTAATGTCTTAGGGAATTTTAGGTTTGTTTCCTTCATCAACATCAATGCGACGTGCCCTTCGGGATGCACCATGTGCTCCAAGGGTGCCACTCGGCTCATTCATTTCCTTTCCGCGATGTGCCCTTCAGGATGCACCACGTGCTCCAAGGGTGCCACTCGCCAACTTGTGTTTCATTTGCGCGACGTGCCCTTCAGGATGCACCATGTGCTCCAAGGGTTCCACTCACCGACTTGATTGATTGGTAGACATCCATAACCCCTGGAGTCAACACTCCGCTAGGTGAACTTGTGGGAGACTAAGGGCTCTAAGGAATAAGGCCCTCGCCTTATTGCGTGCCCCTTAGAATCATCGTGAGAAACTATAACAATATTACCTCATAGCATCGTTGATCCTCTCGAACTAGGTAATCATTAACCTACAGTTCGAGCCATGGTGGGAGTGCTAGTAGGCTGTGGCAGGGCTGTTGTCCACACCTCTCCCTCAATCTCTCTGGAAATCGTGTGTGGACCCTTTCCTCCATATGTGAGTCTAGTCGGCAAGTGATCATCATCCTGCATCATCAACAATTGTGTAGAACATGTCAAAATCATATCATCAAATCAATGAAATATCATAGTAAATAAATCAACCCAAATAACACACTCCTTGACTCAATCCGGAGTCCAAGGGGTTACACCAATGCCTCTGCATCCTGAAGGTCCGAAACCCTACACACTCAATGAAACTGAGTCAACAACACCTGTCTACATCAAATTAGTAAAAACATCATTTCATCTATCATAACACATCATAATCAAGGATAAATGGTTTAACATCATAACAGTCCAGATCACTTGCGAGCAAGTGTCCTCAAAGAATAAGTTTTCTCAGTGCGCCAGAGCCGGATGTTACAATTATAATATTTTTGTGTATCACAAATGGATATGAAGGATTTAACCACGGCTTGGGGATAAATCCAAGGAATTAGGCCTCGAAAAAATATTATTGGGTTAATAAGCCATGATTAAAGCCATGAACTACAACATGAGACATTTAAAGGGGATCTTTTGCATACGGGTTGGATGAAGTTTCCATTAGGAATTTTTGTGTAGTAGGGATTTATGTTGGGTCCTTTAGCATGATTAGGTGATGAAAATAAGGTCCTTAATCCATAAAGTATGATCAAGGCCTTTAACTACAACATCATCCCTTTAAAGGGGATATTTTTCATATGAATGAGAAAGGGTTCCCATTAGTGTTTTTTGTGTTGCCAGGATGGGTCTTCGGGCCCTGACCATGATTAGGGGATGGAAATAAGGTACTTAATCCATAAGTGAGTGTAAATAGTCTTATGGGACATGAAATATTCTTCAAACAACTTAAAAAATAACTTTTAGAAATTAACTTTGTCGTAGATGTGACCACCCTTCAAACGTGGATTTTTCAAAGACATTAAAAGGTTAAATGATTGAATAATAGATAAACATCTATGACCACCCATATTGCTCGATGATGTCATCGCTCTATGATTTCAATTTTCAACTTGTTACATACGCATTCTCAATCAAGGTATTTAGCATGTTTATGCATGGAAACAATTCCTCTTTGTATCCCACCTTGTTGAATCACAAGACCTTAACATTGAAATCATTGGGTTCATGTCCTTGGCTTATTTTTCTGCTCGCAATGATTTGTGGAAGGTTCAACATCATTGTACATATCATAGAGGAATGAATAAGTAGGCTTTGAAGCAATGTTGAGTAGCAAAACCATGTCCATGACACAATGAAAAGAAACAATGAAAATAATTGCAATGCTCTTTGTCATTAAGTGTATAACAAAATTACATTCATAGATATATACAAGACATAGAAATAGCCTTGTGTATATTATCAACTATATAATGTACATCTAACTGTCTTATAAAATTATTACATGACATCATGAATTTCTTTTAGTCTTCTTTTTTGTTTTCCAGTTCTTAAGCAAATCATCCATGTCTGTGTCTTCGTTTACTGGGTGCTCGTCAACAGATGATGTTGTTTCAATAATTTCACGTTGAGTACATCTGGTCTCGTACCGATGGCATGGATGCTGTTGTGAGGGGACATCACCTAAAAAAATAAAAAATATTAAATTTGTATGGCCAATTTTTAAATATCATTGAAGCAGTTCATTAATATTAAAAAAACACTCTGCAATGTAATTATTTACTTGGTCCTCTAGTCGTCATCTTTGGAATGGCTTCTAGCCTATTCACCTGATCTTTAGGTTGAGGATGATCATCTATGGAAATCAATACCATTGAAACGTAAAAATTTATAAGTACAAAATTTATAACTACAAAATTATTAAGTATATGATTTATATATAGACATTTTAGTGTCGTGGGCCTCAGCCACATGAACATCTTGGGGCTGCACCTCACTGGGATGGGGATGTTGGGAAGCACCATAATCTTCTGGCAGTGTTTCACTATCAACACTATGTTGTTCAGTACTAATGGTTTCGTTGATAGTGTTGCTCCCCTAATTAAAACAAACTAAGACATTAAATTATGGATGATATCAAACATTTACGTATTTTATAAGTAATGAAAGGTTAATGTGGAATGATTTATATTTACCTTATCCCACAAATTGGATCTTGGGGTCTACCCCATGCTTTTCCTACAATCAACCATGACTTTATAACCATACTTGTAACCAAGTTGGAGGTCTTCCTTCGTGGTTTCTGTTCTAAAGTCGTCACCTTGAATTGCATAAGGGTATGGTTTTTTAATGTTTTTCGCTACAATTACCTTAAAGTTGTAAGGTGATACAAATAATATTATTAATATGTTCGAGTACTTACAATTCGTGATTGTAACCTCTAGTAGCCGCCCTAGCCTAGCTTGTGTTGGCCATGTTCGAAAATCCTTTCTTTGGTTTCCTTCGAAGTTTTAGGCAACTTATCATCAAAATATTCAAGTATGTTATATATAACCACACTTTTATCTAGATCTAAAGAAAAATAAATCTAGTATTAAATTCAAAAATTTGTAATTTACCTTGGTGTATCAGTGATTTGTTCTCCTGATTTTTTCAAAATATTCTCTTTTTCATCATCAATGATCACCTTCCACTCCCTCTCTAGAACTGAGAGAGGATGCTCGTACCTAGGATTTTGTTGTCAAGCTTTGTATATAAACATCCCAGGTATATTTTAAATATTCACCCACTGCAGATGTGACCTCTTTTGTATTGAAAATGTCTATGCCAAAGAGGCCTTCAAGATAATCCATAAGTTCCTTTTTGAGGTTGGAATTATGGAAATTCCACCTCATGCGTAAGGTTACCCCAAAAATAGAGAAGGCCTTGCTCTCTACATGACTATAAAAAAGGTTGTTTCTTACACACAAAAATATATGATCATTAATTTAAAATTAACAATCTAGATGATTTATGTACGAGGACAACATTAAATGATTAAAATATGAATTAAAACTACCTGGGAGTCCTAATTGTTTTAATGGAAGTCCATTATCATCGACCAAAAACGTGCATGGAAGGGTCCCCGTGCTTGTCACATGTCTAGCTCTAGGAAATGCAACCATCTCAACCACATCACTATGATCCTCATGTCTTCCATGATCTATAGACATTGATTGAGGTCTGGATGCTTGTCGGTGCATGTCATGGCTCTGATCTAAATGAAGTGTGGAAGATGGAGAAGTAAATAGTACTCTAGCAGTTGTATGACTGCCCACATCAGGACTCTGTAGCGTCTCTGTAGCACCACTACTACCAACCCCGGGCTGAACAGGCTCCAAATATTCCTTTATAAAAAATAAAATGTTTTTTCATGAGATAATGTAAAAGTTGAAGAACAAAGTATAATAATTTAACATATGATTGCATTAAAAATAATTAAAAATAATTATGGTTATTACCTTATATGTGTTAAGTTGTGACATAAGGAGCTTGATCCTTTCTTTGACGTCTGGGGTTTGTTCTGGATGATCTAACAAGATAACAAGTCCCTTGTTAGCTCTAATGATCTTTTTTTTAATAAGAGCATCAGATCAGAACAAGAATAAAATCCCTCCTCATCAGTGGAATCACGATCCACATGGTTTATTGACCACATATAATTTCAGCAAAAACAATGCTATTTCAATAAAATTATATAAGCAAAAAACGTAAAATGAAAGTGGAAATTTATAATATTTACATGTTATACGGATGGATCTTTTCCACGATCATCCTGCCAAATTAAAATATAATTAGAACCCCCAAATATTTAAAAAATTGTTAATGATAACAAAAAAACAATGTTAAAGATAATATTTACAACAATGTTAAAGATAATATTTACAACAATGTTAAAGATAATAAAAAAATAGAATGCAATAACTAGAGCTTTCTTAAATAGGTGTTGCATAAGAACGTGCACACTATTAGTCGATGTTTCTATTCGATTCAAATGGTAATCCAGTAATAACTCTTCCCTAGGAGCTATCTTTTTTATTGCGCAAATGACTACCTGATTCTCTTCGCGTCCCTCAAATGTGCAATTCGGTTGTTTGTTTGTTGTCCCAGGTCGTGTCTTGTTTATAAACCCTACGATATTGCTGGAATCTTTAGGCCTTCCATCAATATAGATAGTCGTTCCCTTATTTTTATCCTTGTTTATTAGTTCTATCTAATTTGCGGCGAGTGCATATCTCTACATACTTCGTATGTATTGGACCAGCTGCATCCAATCGTTATAATTGTAACATGGTCCAACCTAGTCCATCAATTTAGTTATTGTATTATATTTTACAATTATGCCATCCATGAAAAATAGCCCCAAGCCATGCAGGGAGGATGGTGCAATGTGATATGTCCTATTGTTGACAACGAAGTCAACATCTATAGGAGGTATTATGTTAGGTACCCATTTCTTCACCAGATGTTTATACCTGAGTGGAACATCTATGTCTCCTATGCTTTCATCATCATAAGAGCATGATCCTCCTTCGGCAAGAAAAAATTTCATGCACCTACAAAATTTTATTCTGACTTTTTCACCTCTGGTCCTTATTTGCTTATCATATCTCCTAGATGCAGTCACATTTTTGGCCTCTATTTGTCCTAAGATTTCCTCACTCGATGAAGAAATATATGACATGTACATGTTTGGTTGTACCTTCAGTTACATTTTCACGTGTTGTTAGTTAGTAGTCCATCATCATATTCACAGTTCTAAATAATTTTTTTATATCTTTAGTTTTGGATGCACAACTAGACTTGGGTGAAATTACCAATATTAGTCGTCAACCACCTAATTTAATGTGATATCCCTCTTGATTTTGGACATATTAAGGAGATATTAAAAATGTTAAAACACTAAGGACATGATAAATTTATCATATGGATCTAAGAAAAAAATAGTATTAAGGTTGTTGTTTGTTGGATTTGTGAAAAATGAACCTAATCAAAAAATTATCACTTGAACTTGAGAAATTCCATAACTTCTAGAAATGGTATAGAAAAATATAAATACTAGACTAGGATAACCCAACTAGGCATCCTCTACTCAAGGAAGAAGAACCACATGACACAAAACACCTCTAATTTTTGCAAACCCCCATGTGTTGCATTCTCAAATCCCAAAAGGCCATCCTAAACCCCAATACTATAGGGAAACAATAATAGTTTTGTAGGAATCAAAGAAACCTAGGGTTGAACATGGGACATAACAACATGAAACCCATATCACATACAAAAATAAAACACACAAGGGTTGATCCAAACCAAAAAAAATGTTAACAAGGAAAACACATACTCTTTTATGTGCTAAAGACCAACTCAAAAAGAAAACACATATGGACAAATCCAATTTGAAGAATACTGTCACAAGGAAAACACGTGCCTTTCTATGTGCCAAATACTAAAAATTCCAACCAATCTACTAGTGTATGCAAGAGGTAGCAATGAGACTACCCACAATCCTATGGAAAAACAACCCTCCTCAATGAAATGTTTTACCACACATCGACTACCACTACAAAACACCATAATCGAGACCAAACCCAAGAGAGGAATGAAAAACATGGAACAACAACCAAATTCCAGAGTGCACCATGATCACCAAGACAACCAAAACAAAAAACCATAACCGAGACCATAACCATGAAACCCATGGGAAACATAGAGTACCCACAAAATTTTAGGCTATGCCACAATGACCACAACTCACGGGCCACTAAATTCTATAGTACACCACGATCTCTAAGAAAACCACGACCAATCACCATACTAGAGACCCGATATAGGAAACTCCATAGTGCACCACAACAACCAAGATAACCAAAACCATATATCATAGTTGATAATACATCTAAAAAACCCATGACAAGAACACACCACCCACCAAATTCTAGGCTACACCATGACAAGCATGGACCACCAAATCCCAACAACAACAAAAACACATGCTAAACCATATTGAACAAGGAAAATGAACATAAATTCCATCATATTCATCTCATTTCCACCTCATGCATACCTTTGTACATGAATTGGTAACCTCCAAGTTTTTTGAAAAATGGAAAATAAATATATATTCCCTCATATTCATCTAATTTCCACCTCCTTCCACCTTCATATATGAATAGGTAGCCTCCATTAAAACTTACAGAGTTGAAAAGGTAGTCTCTATTAAAACTTATAGAGTTGAAGGAAAATTATTATTTTTATCTTTTGACATAATACCCTAGAAATCCCAAGAGACATTTCCCCAAATCGAATAAGAAAAACAATAAATCCACATATTAAATATTCTCAAAACCTAGATTAATATGTATTTTTCAAATGTCCTAGGTAAACTTAACAAAAATTTTCTATTTTGTAGATGTACGATTGAACCAATAGAGATAAAGTGTACATGGAGCTAAAAATCCCATGTAGCAACTAATTGGACCAATAAAGAGAAAGTTCATAACACAAAAGATAAAAGTTCCATATAGGGACTAATTGGACCAACAAAGAGAAAGTACAAAAAACATAAGCTTAAAGTCCCATGTAGGGGGGTCTATTGAATGGGAATTTTCTTTCATTCACCCAAATTGGTTGTAATATCTCTAGTTTATAGGTAACATGGAGAGCCATAGCCAACCTGGACACTGCCCCTATTGTAAAATAATATAAATCTATCAATTTCGTCGTGAACAGGAGGACCTAATTGGTGAGAACCAAGCCTCTGTCTTCTCATCTATTAGTAGAATCCATGTTCAGGAAGATAATCATAATGGAGGGTCTATTTTTATCATGGAGTATCTATTACAACATAAGAGGAAAATCATTGCTTTAAAGGAAGACTGCATATGTTGCAGTAGAAAATCTCAAATTTGTCAAAGAGATTTGAATATGTTGCTTTCAATGCCAAGATGTATGTCGATTAAATGCCTATGGAAAACAAAGAAAAAGAATATGTTCATCAAGTTCCTCTAGATCTGGACATGGTTGGGGAGGCCCGAGACTCTTATCCCTATCCAATGGAGAAAGAGGAAGCTCGTAATATGCATGTTTTTCATTAATTTCAGGTCTTCGTGTACTACAAAGTCTATCTAGTATTAAGTGTCATCTATAGGCTTTGTACTAGTAAAATTTCGCAATCCTCTACAAAGGATAGAATTGCATTTTTGGTATACAAGCATCAATTTTTTTAATAAACTATGAATCATAGACCGTGGGACAAACCATTTTTTGTATTCTTGCATTGACCAATCCAACTATAACAAATTTTGCTTCATTATTTAATGAGCAGTCAAACTATTCTCACAAATGAAATTGAGGTTCCTCTTCATTCTTGTCATTATTCTTGAGGTGAATGGTATTTTTTTTGGAACATTTTTTCCACCAATAACATTTTTTATTACACCCAAATTAAAATCCCTTAGCCCGTATCTCTTCCATTTCCTTTAACATGATTATGGTGTGCTTATGCATTTTTTTGTTATTTAGAACATATCTATCATTACTTCAGAACATGGATCCTATGAGAGAATTATGTTTATCTACATTATTAGATCCAATATAACAAGC
>ML804558.1:132908-153986 GCA_009831015.1 Picea engelmannii | reverse complement strand
CATGCAGTGGGAGTTTTGAGCAGGTATATGTCAAAACCAGGGAAGGAGCATTGGACAGCAGTAAAGAGGGTCTTCAGGTATCTTCATGGCATCACCAGTTATGGATTGTGCTACCAAGGAAGACCGGGATTGGACAGAGTGGTGGACATACATGGCTTTGTTGATGCAGACTGGGCTAGAGATTTGGATCGCAGAAGATCTACAAGTGGGTATGTGTTTAACCTATTTGGAGGAGCAATCAATTGGATGAGCAAAAGATAGGTTGTAGTGGCACTCTCAACTACATAAGTTGAATACATGGCAGCCACTCATGCAAGCAAGGAAGCAATATGGTTACAAAGATTTTGTTCAGGTATTGGGTTGGTACAACAAGCAGTGAGGTTAGACTGTGAAAGTCAGAGTGAAATATTCCTAGCAAAGAACCCAACTTATCATTCGAAGACAAAGCATATTGATGTTCAGTATCACTTTGTGAGAGACATGGTTGAGGAAAACAAGGTGTTGCTGGAAAAAGTTGACACTTTGAAGAATGTTGCAGATTCATTGACAAAGTCTATGAGCACAAAAAAGTTCTCTTGGTGTAGAGTAACAATGGGCATTGTTTCCCTCGATTGTTAACTATATAATCCCCTGGACCTCTGGATGCAAAGAAAACAACAAGTGGGAGAATGTTCGGTATGTGTTATATTATTTGCATGTGTGTGTGTCGGTGCGTCAGAAACAACAACTGCGTCTGATGATCTCTTTGGGCATTGTTTTGCTATTTTTAGCGGATTTTTCTATTTTTAGCTGATTTGTAAATTAATCCCAGATTAAGGGATTAGGGTTTTGGTATCTACGGAATACCTAAAAACATTGTATATATTGTATGGCCAATGGTGAAATTCGATATAATGAAAATAAGAAAGGTTTTCTCGGTTGAGGGTTTCTGGTAAAAATCTCTATGTACTATGTGTATGAGCCATTGATTAATTTATGTATTGCTTAAGAATCTATATGCATTGCTTTACTTTGTAGGTTTAAAACTTACAGATATTGTCTGAGTGATCAAATGCAAACGATCCTATGCAGATATTGTAATGTATCTGGAGATGGACATAAATGCTAAGTAGATAATGTAATGTATCCATAGATGGACATTCCGAGAAGAACCCAATAATGGTAAGAGAAACACAACACATTTCTAGCATGGGGGGTGGAGTCATGGAAAGAGTATCAATGGGGTAATGGGTTTGTGGAAAGAGTATGAAAGGAAGAGAAGTGCATGAAGAAACATCGAAAAGTCATTTTCCATCACCACATTAAATGATGATGAACTTTAGATATATATTGAATGATGTAGCATTTAATTTTGGAGATTAATACTTAAGTTCGAGTCAACATTAATCCACCTTCATCCACCTTGAATGATGATGAACTTTAGATTTTTTTGAATGATGTAACATTTAATGTTGGAGATTAATACTTAACTTGGATCCAACATTAGTCCATCTTCATCCACCTTATTGCAATAGAGACTCTATATATTCTTCATTTACTAAGTTTGTTGCCCTTTACCTCCAAAAAAAAGCCAAATAATACCTCCAAATTTTTTATTGATTATAAAAAGGTTTTGTAACTATTTGATAGGATAAACAAAAGTTACAAAATATTATACTTCAACTTTGGGTTATATAGAAAATAAATACATGAAATTGGGTGCAAGAATAATAGAAGAAGGCCAATTACAATATTCCTTTTTCCTTAAAGGCACAAACTAATAAGATATAAATATAATTTCAATATACATATTTTCACATTTATTAAAATATATTTTGATTTATTTATTTTTATTAAAATACATAAATAAATATTTTGACATTTAATTATTCAATTATAAACCAGTTATAACTGAATAAAATACAAGTATAATAAATATACATATCTTCACATTTATTGATTGTTCTTATAAAATAAATTAAAATTGAAAATTTACAAATAAATTTAATAATTAAACCAAATATAACAATAACAAATACACATATATTCACATTTATTAGTGTAATAAAATATATTATCCTTTAAAATTTTCCATATTCATATTTTCACATCTTTACATATTCAAATTAACATGTATTCTTATTATAAAACATATTACCACTTAAAACTTATAATACTCATCTCTTCACATCCTTATATATTTAAATTAATAAATAGAAGTTGTTTGTATAACCAACTTTGCTTGTATTGAAGTGTAATTTTGATTGTTTAGTATTGTATTGATGTGTAATTTTGATTCTTTAGTATTTAATTTTGTGTTTAGCTTGGGGTGAAATTAGATTTTTTTTTATTTAACAATAACTAGTGGATAATATATTAATCAAAAAAAGCATGTGGTAGAAACATGTGACGAGTTATAACCAAGTTGGTGTATGAGACCTCTGCTTAACAAATCTAAGGAAGTATACATACTTTATTTTCTCTGGATTTGAACTTGTGACCTTTTAGGAAAAAACACATATTCTTAACCATTAAACCCACTATAAGTATTAAACTATGTATAAGTATTAAATATTAAATTAGTTGTGGATATTCTAAAAAATATTCCCAAAATACATATATATATATTTGAAGAACATTAATTAATACATAAAATTTTGAAGAACAATAATTATTTGTGAATTATTTGTTTGGTTTTGGTCCTGCTCTTCTTTGTCCATGTCTCGAGTTGGCACGTTGAGGTCCACAAGAGGATTATCCACCAGAGGGAGGAGCCATTGAATAAGGGAGATACATCGATTTCCATTTGAGTCGGTGCAGCCCGCTCTTTCAAACTATCCACTTGGGACTGAATTGTATCAACTTCATCATGTTATTTCCTTATGGTTGTCCTATGCTAAATGACAATTTCCAAGATGAAGGTTACCTAAGTGGATAATATTTGGAAGGAAAGTTGCAATGGCTGGAGGGATTTCCAAATATTCTCATTGTCTTCAACATATTCCTAAGGCTTGACTTTACCACGAGGCATTTTATGAGGTCTATGTGATGGTTCCTTAACCAAATTTAAGATCCTCGGACTGGAAGCCCAAAGTTTCTTCCTAAGGCTTGACTCTACCACGAGGCACATTTTATTGGTTCCTTAACCAAATTTAAGATCTCAGACTTGAAGCCTAAAGTTTCTAGCTGGAGAAGCCTTCCTGTTGTAGATGCACTACCTTACTGCTGATGTGGCAAACGAGACGAAGCATATGGCATAGATAGAATCCTTCATACTGGATGCACGAAGGGACCAGAGTAGATGAGCCAACCAATACATAAAACCAAACCTGCTTGGGAGCACAAGGGAGCTCCCTAGCTCAATTCTCCTTCCTGCAGTTTGGGAAAACATACCTATGATCTTCCGGAGTAGATAAAATCCTGATAACCTGTCTTCCAAAGTGGTTTGCATGAAACATAGCCCATGTGCGGAAGCTTGTCTAATCATATTCTCAACTCTTCCCTCATGACACTAAAGTAAAGAGATTCCAAAAAATTATCAATTAGCAATTACACATGAGATGATCCTTCAATCTCATAGTGCTGGAACTGCACATTAAGGAAATTTATCTGACTTATGCATTTCTTAGTGATGGTGTTCTCGTGCCATAATTGTCCAGAAAATCCACCAGACCCTGCTTCCATTATTGTTGATGCTTCCCACATGCGATGATTCATCCCCGACGTAACTAATTCCATGAAATCATATTACGATATCCCACCTTATTTGTGTGGATGAGGGATATGAGACGTACTGTTGCATAAGAAATGATGTGCGGATAGGATGTGAGTTGTCAATTCAATTTAATTCTTCATGGCCAGGTGAGCCATCCAACTGGACTGCAAGATATATGAAGTGATGTGCATATAGTATGATATGAGGAGGTGCGATGATCTGCCATTAATCCTAATATTTCCTTTTTATTACCCAAAGGCCATGTTGTCTTGTGCATTGACAAACCTATTATTGTCTCTGAAGACATGACAATAAGAGACGAGGGGATATCCTTAAGAGTCTGCCTGATTTTCTTGACAAAGTTGTTCATCTGAACATCCCTCGGGGAGGTCCCTTTGACTAGGAATTTTATTGCGTTCACGGAGTCTACTATGATGACGAGGTGTTGGATCCGTCTCTTCGTAGATAACTAAACACCTTGGAGGAGGGCGCACTCTTTAGCTTTTTTATTGGAGGAAATACGTAAAATCCATGGGAAGTCGTGTGATCGAGAATGACCCCTTGTGCACCCTCCACGTGTGAAATTAAATTATTATTATATTATTAATAAATGTATATTTTTATTATGAAATTAAATTATTATTATATTATTAATAAAGGTATATTTTTATTGTGAAATTTATATAAATTTTCTTTATTATTAAATATTTTTTAAATATATTAATATACACTTTTATTTTATACATAATTTTTTTATGTAAGATATTGTTTTTTAAATGTAATTGGAAGATATTTATATTAACCAAAAGTTGCAAGTATGATAGTAACAGAAGTACTATAAAGTGACTAGGTAGGAAGACATACGCTATACAATATAAAAAACATTAGATAGAAAATTGTCTAGAATTTTCTAATAGTGTATATCCTACAAAACTTAACTAAAAACTTAAGAAATTTGTAATACACATAAAATTAATAGAGGATGTTTCAGCTAGTGGATTCATTTAATGCTTGAGTATGAGACATTATTAAACATCTATCGGATATGGAGGCATTTATTTGTATTGAATGATACGTAGGTAGCTTTTAATTTTGATATGATAGTTAGAGCTGTAGGAGGGAAAACGCAAGAATAGACATCCTCGCTTGTATTGTAGGAGAGGGTATTCTCATTGTAAGTTGTAAAGTTGTAGATAGAGAAAGAACAGAAAGAAGAACCCATGTATAGGAATACTTGAGTTAGTATATGAAAGCTTTGACTCAATTTGATGGTGTTGTTATTCTTACTGTTTACATCTTTTGAATAGTTTGTTTACAGTTGTTTTGTTTCTCTATCTTGCATTTATTTCAATGCTATATGTATGCTTTTGATTTCATGTTGAGAGTATGAAGTCTAAGAGAGGGGAGGTATGAGTTTCAATTGTTTCTCTTCCTCAGAATTCCTGCAAGGAGTGAAATGAACATACGCATGGTGTGTGTTGATGAGAGTCTAAGTTTTACCTCAGAAAGCTCAGGAGAGATATCGATTGTTCTCATATCAGCAGAAGTGCAAGGCTAACATGGAGCCATGCAAGGCATGCACAAGCTAGTTGAGGCGTCAAACCTTATAAATCAAGGAGAAAGTTGAAGGACTATTATTGCATAGGAGCACACAGAGTCGAGAGAGAGAGAGAGAGAGAGAGAGAGAGAGAGATGAATAACCAGAGGTTATTTATGAATGCCGCAAGGAGTGCATGCAGGAAACCCATTTGGAATCCTTGAGTTGTAAGTGAAATCTTAGGAGGGGGAAAACCTTGAAAAGTTCAAGGAAAGGTGTGTGTTGAAAATACCCAATAGACATAAAATCTCATAAGGGTTGACGACGGAGTATTTGGATGGAGGAGTCTTTCAGAAGTCTGAACGAAAGGTGGAATCACTTCGAGGATAAGTGTCGAATTTTCGTGGACCATTGGATCTCACAGATGAGCAAGAAGGTTAAGGTTGAATTTATTTCAGTGTTCAAAAGCCCAGAAGGAATAGAGACTATTGGATTGAGACCAACGATGGTCGTTGATCTCACACACGAATTTCATTGTTTCGAAATTTGGGAAGTGGAGAAGCTGTGACTCGGAATTGAGATTCATGAACTCTCAATTTACGAAGTGTGTATAGAACCAGGACCGTCAAATCATGGGGAGGTAGGAGTTGTTGATCTGTGGCAAGAGATTATTGCGGGTTCAGGAATCGGTGAAGGGAATTGTTGCATTACAGTTCGCCAAAACTTGAAATCCCGAGTGTTGAAGCATTTTGGGCCCCAATTTGTAGTTGGAGGTCACATTAGAGAAGAGTCAAAGGGAGGAGTCAAGTTCCGTTAGCCTTTCAGGTTTCGGGGATTGAAGAGACAAGAGGACTCGCATATGGGATCACGAAGTCACGAAGCCCAAAGTACCCTTTCGGTGAAGGTTGTGGTCACATCAGTGATCACAAGGGAGTGAGTTTGTACTTAGTGCTTGGTTGTACATGTGTAACTCATAGGGACCTGTGGATACACACTCGTGTGTGTATGTGTGGGGTTTTATGTAGGGAAATCAAAGGGTCAATTTGACTCAGGGGGAATATAAGGAATGATCCTAAGACCAGGAGGTCACACAAAACCTGCTGGGGTAGGAGGTGTTGTGTCAAGAATTGCTATCAGAGCCTAACTTACATTTTTTTTTTTTTGCAGGGAACAGATTGAAACAATGCCACCAAAAACGAGAGAAATACCAATGTTTGATCCAACTGTGGAAAGGGATATAAGAGAACTTTGTGCTCGATTATATGCTATGGAGACAACACAGAGATGGACAATCGATGTTGGAGATGTCAGTGAAGTAGAAAGAGAAAATGAGGCTTGAGCTGAAGAAGAAGTTGTAGCCAAAGATGTTGTGGAAGAATGTCTATTCAAAGTTGTCACAAGAATAGGAGCTAGAGAAAAGATGTAAATTATGATGTATGAAGGAAACTTAGACATTGAAGAACTGTTAGATTGGTTTGGAGCTCTGGACAAATACTTCAACTCTGAGGATGTCTAGGAAGATAAGAGGGTAAAACATGTTGTCACTAGACCTAAAGGGCATGCAACACTGTGGTGGGATGAACTGCAGGAAGATAGGAGTTGCAAAGGAAAGAAAAGAATCAAAAGCTGGGATAGTATGGTTGCAAAAATGAAAGCCAAGTTTATACCCAGACAGTGAAGGAATATACTGAAGAGTTCTGCAAGATAAACATTAGAGTAGGTCATCAAGAAAGTGATGATGAGAAGGTTTCTAGATATATGAGTGGTCTCAAATATGACATTCAATATGATATGAGTATGATGACAATAAGGAATGTCAAGGATACTTATCAAATGGCCCTGAAGGCTGAATAAAAATTGGCCCAAAAGCAAGTTCAAAGAGGCCTAGGTCGAAGTCAAAGAAGAGGTAAGGCAATTTCCTAGGACATAATTGAAAAGCCAAAGGAAGAAGAAAATAAGAGTCATACTCACCCTAAAAGAGGAGGAAGTTCATAGGGGAGACAATATGTCGTTAGAAACAATTTTTCGTGAGCCATAGGAAGAGGAAGAGGCAGAGGAGGTGAGATAAAATGTTTTGTCTGTGGAAAGATCGAACATAAATATTTTGAATGTCCCAATAAAAAGAGAGATGGAGGAGGAGAAGCTCAAATTTTTGTAGCACAAGGGAGTAATGTTTAGGTAGAAGATGCAGAAGGAGGAAGATCACTCATGATGAGGAAAATTCTCTTGAAACCAGAGAAAGAGATAGAGAATCTAGTCCAAAGAAATAGTTTATTTAGGACTGCTTGCAAGACCAAGGAAAGGGTATGCAAGGTAATAGTGGATAGTGGAAGCACATATAATATAGTATCCACATAAATAGTGGAGAAGTTGGATTTGGAGATAGTTTCACATCCAAGCCCATACAAAGTCTCGTGGTTACAAAAGGGACATCAGGTAACTGTCACTAAACAATGTTTAGTTGAATTTAAAATAGGGGGATATAAGTATAAAATTTTATGTGATGTTATTCCCATGGATATTTGTCATATTTTGTTGGGGAGACCGTGACAATATGACAAAAATATTGTTCATGATGGGAGAAAGAACACATACACCTTGGAGAAGAATGGTAGAATGCATATGTTGCTGCCAATTAAAGCCGAGAAGGTGAAAACAAAGGTGAACAATACCATACTTCTCATGAGTCGGAAGGAGTTTCTTAACGAATTCAAGAAAGAAGAATAAATGTAGTTTATTGTGGTAAGAAAACCTAGAGTCATCTTGACCAGTACCAAGATAAATGACCTACCTGGAGAAATTTAGGAACTGCTGGAAGAATTTGTTGATATAGTAGTGGAGAAATTACCTTGTTTGTTACCACCTATCAGGAGCATAAGTCATCACATTGATCTTATACATGGAGCAATCTTACCAAACAAAGCAGCGTATAGACTGATGCCACAGGAAAATGAAGAGGTTAAGAGACAAGTCCAGAATTTGATGGGCCAAGGGTTGGTCAGAGAGAGTTTGAGTCCATGCATTGTTCGAACAATGTTAAGTCCAAAAAAATATGGTGGATGGAGAATGTGTATAGATTCGATGGCTATAAATAAAATCACGATCATGTATTGATTTCCTTTACCTAGGATGGATGACTTGATGGATTTCTTGAGTGGAGCACATTTTTTTTCAAAAAATTATTTGAAAAGAGGATATCACCATATTGGACTGAGGGAAGGTGATGAATGGAAGACAACATTCAAGATAAATGAAGGGCTATATGAATGGCTTGTGATGCCTTTTGGCTTAACAAATGAACCCAGTACTTTTATGAGGCTGATGAACGAAGTCTTAAAATATTTCATTCGTAAGTTTGTAATCATGTATCTTGATGATATATTGATCTTCAGTAAGACTCAAGGAGAACATATAAAGCATTTAGCTGCAATGATGAGGAGGTTACAGCAAGAGAAATTACTTATAAACTTGAAGAAGTCATCTTTCATGAAGATAGAACTCGTTTATTTGGGTTTTGTAATCTCTTCGAACTAATTAATGGTGGATCCAGAGAAAGTAAAAGAAATTAGAGATTGGCCATCACCAATGAGTATCTTTGAAGTTCGAAGCTTCCATGGATTGGCTAGCTTTTACAGGAAATTCATCAGAAATTTTAGTGGGATATGTGCACCAATTATGGACATAGTCAATAAAAGACACAAATATTTTCATTGGATAGAGGGATCAGAGAAAGGTTTCAAGTTGCTGGAAATTAAGATAACTGAGAAACCATTTTTAGTTCTGCCAGATTTCAGCAAGACATTTCAAGTGAGATGTGACCCAAGTGGGTTTCTGATTGGAGTGGTCTTAGGCCAAGACAACAAGCCAATTGCTTATTTAAGTGAGAAAGTAAATGAGGCTAAGATAAAATATTCAACGTATGAAAAAGAGTTTTATGCAGACATACAGGCATTGAAAAAATGGAGACATTACTTGGTTCCAAAAGCATTTGTCATGTATAGAGACAACCATGCTTTAAAATTCATAATTTGACTGGAAACATTGAACCAGAAACATGCGAAATGGGTTGAATATATTCATAATTTTACTTTTGTTATAAATCATATTTCTGGAACTGCTAACAAACTTGTTGATGCTTTGAGATGGAAATGTTTAATTCTGCAAGAGTTTAGAGTAAAGACTTTAGGTTTTGATAACCTCAAGGAAATGTACAGAGATGATGTTGATTTTAAAGAGGTTTATGAAGCATGTGAGAATCTAGTTCTTAGAGACAAAATCCAATGGACTGAATATATGATTCAGGATGGACTATTGTTTAGGGGTAATCAATTGTGTATTTCGAAGAGTTTGATGAGAGAGAATCTTCTGAAGGAAAAGCATAGCGGGAGATTGGTTGGACATTTCGATCATGATAAGATGTTTGCACAACTAAATGGCTCATACTATTGGCTAGGGATGAGAATAGATGTTAAAAAGTTCGTCAACAAGTGCATAATTTGCAAGCATGCGAAGCAAAAAAGAAAAAATACAAGGTTGTATCATGCATTGCCAATACCAAAGTGGCCATGGGATGCAGAAAGAATGGATTTTGTGTTAGGACTTTTGAGCACGCAAAGAGGTTGCGACTCAATTTTTGTGGTAGTTGAGAGATTTTCTAAAATGACACATTTCATTCCATGTCAGAAAACTAGCAACGCAACACATGTTGCAAACATGTTTGTCAAAGAAGTTTTTAGACTTCATGGATTACCCAAGAGTATTGTATCAGACATGGATACAAAATTTGTTGGTAATTTTTTGACGACCCTATGGAAGAAGATGGGGACTAATTTATCTTTTATCTCAGCATATCATCCTCAAAAAGATGGACAGAATGAGGTAGTGAATCAAAGTTTGGGGTATTTGTTAAGGAGTTTAGTAGCTGAACATCACAGTTAGTGGGATCAGATTCTGCCGTAAGCGGAATTTTCATTCAACAACTCACCAAACATGAGTATAGGACAAAGCCCATTCTAGATCATGTATGGAATGAAACCGAGAGGAGTATCTAAGTTGAGATACTTAGAGTAGAGCGAGTTCATAAGTTCTAGTGCAGAGGATTTTGCAGTAGATATGCAGGATATCCATAGTAAAATCAAGGAGTGATTGGATAATTCCAACCAGGAATACAAGCATAGAGCAGATCAGCATGGGAGAGAATTTCAGTTTGAAGTGGGTGATTTAGTTCTGGCGCATCTCAGGAAAGAAAGGTTGCCAAGGGGAACATACAAGAAGTTGAAAATGAAGAAAATTGGACCGTGTAAGATCATAATAAAGTTTGAAGAAAACACTTATGAGATTGAATTACCAGATGGGGTACAAATATTGCCAATATTCAACATAGAAGATCTGTATCCTTACAAAACTGATGAAACAGAGAGATCATAGGATCAGAAATAAGTCCAATGGGTTAAACAGATCCCTGTAGTTGAAAATCCCCAAATGGAAAAGATAATTGACCAAAGAGTTGGGAAGAAGACCCAGAGAATGACCTATTTTGAATATTTGGTGAAATGGAAAGGACACTCGATTGAGGATTCTTGTTGGGAAAGAGAAGAAAATATATGAAGACATGGACAGACGCTGCAGGAGCTCATGAACAGGAGTTCATGAATTTTCATCCAGAGGAGTATGATGCAGGAGCATCGTAAGCAGGCAGCAAAGCAAGCGCAAAAG
The DNA here is from genome assembly GCA_009831015.1 of Picea engelmannii. Taxonomy (NCBI): domain Eukaryota; kingdom Viridiplantae; phylum Streptophyta; class Pinopsida; order Pinales; family Pinaceae; genus Picea; species Picea engelmannii. The sequence continues at coordinate 143,040 of ML804558.1, read as the reverse complement.
AGGAGGATAACTAGAAATGCACGAGTGCACATTTTGAATGTGTTCTTAATTTGAATGATAGAGAATTAATGTAATAGATAGGAGAGCGTATTTACATTTATGTTTCGGAGATTGTAAATAGGTCTTGAGCATTTCCCTCATCTATCGGATATGGAGGCATTTATTTGTATTGAATGTTAAGTAGGAAGATTTTAATTTTGATATGATAGTTAGAGTTGTAGGAGAGAAAATGGAAGAATAGACATCCTCTCTTGTATTGTAGGAGAGGGTATTCTCATTGTAAGTTGTAGAGCTGTAAAGAGAGCAAGAACACAGACAAAAACCCATGTACAGGAATACTTGAGTTAGTATATGAAAGCGTTGACTCAATTTCATGGTGTTATTATGCTTATTGTTTACATCTTTTGAATGGTATGTTTACAGTTCTTTTTTTCTCTATCTTGCATTTATTTCAATTGTAATGTACCTCAAAAATAACCATAAAAAAAATAAAAATTATTTGTACAATTATCCTTGCATAGTTTTGAGATTTAAGCAATTAAGTCTTCTATTATAAAGCTTGAGTTTAAAAGTTTGTTGGAGACCTTACTGTCATTGATTGTCTTTACTATGAAACTTAAAAATTCCTTCTCGACGATACAACAAATGTTTACTCCTCCCTTCAATGCCATTTAAAGTCTTGTAAAAATTACCATATTTTCTTATTTGATGATGTTTATAACACCAGCATGGATTTAACTATACGAGCAACTTAAAAATAGGTCTGTTACTCCCCATTCATGGAGTCATGGTCAGTTAATTTTTAAGATGGTTGTGCCATTTGTCCTCTTGTAGTTAATATAAATATTCTGTTGCGATACATGTGTCATAGTCAAATAGTTAGTTGAGTCCAAATAGATCTCTGCCCAACAGTCACAATAATTAAATACAATTATTAAATTTGAAATTCATAATTGCTTCTGGGGTTTGTTCTCGATGATCTAACAAGATAACAAGTTCCTTGTTAGCTTTAATGTTTATTTTTTCTTAATAACATCATCGGATCAACACAAGAATAAAATCCCTCCTCATTGGCGGAATCATGATCCACATGGCCTATTGAGTACATATAATTTCAGCAAAAACAATGTTATTTCAATAAAATTATATAAGAAAACAACGTAAAATGAAAGTGGAAATTCATAATATTTACATGTTCTATGACTAGCTCTTTTCCACGATCATCCTGCCACATTAAAATATAATTAGAACCCCCAAATATTTAAAAAATTGTTAATGATAACAAAAAAACAATGTTAAAGATAATATTTACAACAATGTTAAAGATAATAAAAAAATAGAATGCAATAAGTAGAGGTTTCTTAAATAGGTGTTTCATAAGAACCTGCAGACTATTAGTCAATTTTTCTATTCGATCCAATGGTAATCCACTAATAACTCTTCCCTAGGAGCTATCTTTTTTATTGCGCAAAGGACTACCTGATTCTCTTCGTGTCCCTCAAATGTGCAATTCGGTTGTTTGTTTGTTGTCCCAGGTCGTGTCTTATCTATAAACCCTGTGATATTGCTCAAAGCTTTAGGCCTTCCATCAATATAGATAGTCGTTCCCTTATTTTTATCCTTGTTTATTAGTTGTATCTAATTTGCGGCGAGTGAATATCTCTACATACTTCGTATGTATTGAACTAGACGCATCCAATCGTTATAATTGTAACACGGTCCAACATAGTCCATCAATTTAGTTACTATATTATATTTTACAATTATTCCATCCATGAAAAATAGCCCCAAGCCATGCAGGGAGGATGGTGCAATGTGATATGTCCTCTTGTTGACAATGAAGTCAACATCTATAGGAGGTATTACGTTAGGTACCCATTGCTTCACCAGATGTTTATACCTAAGTGGAACATCTATGTCTCCTATGCTTTCATCATCATAAGAGCATGATCCTCCTTCGGCAAGAAAAAATTTCATGCACCTACAAAATGTTATTCTGACTTTTTCACCTATGGTCCTTATTTGCTTATCATATCTACTAGATGCAGTCACATTTTTGGCCTCTATTTGTCCTAAGATTTCCTCACTCGATGAAGAAATATATGACATGTACATGTTTGGTTGTACCTTCAGTTACATGTGCACGTGTTGTTAGTTAGTAGTCCATCATCATATTCACAGTTCTAAATAAAAAATGTATATCTTTAGTTTTGGATGCACAATTAGACTTGGGTGAAATTACCAATATTAGTGGTCAACCACCTAATTTAATGTGATATACCTCTTGATTTTGGACATATTAAGGACATATTAAAAATGTGAAAACACTAAGGACATGATAAATTTGTCATATGGATCTAAGAAAAAAATAGTATTAAGGTTTTTGTTTGTTGGATTTGTGAAAAATGAACCTAAACAAAAAATTATCACTTGAACTTGAGAAATTCCATATCTTCTAGAAATGGTATAGAAAAATATAAATACTAGACTAGGATAACCCAACTAGGCATCCTCTACTCAAGGAAGAAGAACCACATGACACAAAACACCTCTAATTTTTGCAAAGCCCCATGTGTTTCATTCTCAACTCCCAAAAGGCCATCCTAAACCCCAATACTATAGGGAAACAATAATAGTTTTGTAGGAATCAAAGAAACCTAGGGTTGAACATGGGACATAACAACATGAAACCCATATCACATACAAAAAGAAAACACATAAGGGTTGATCCAAACCAAAAAAAATGTTAACAAGGAAAACGCATAACTTTTTGTGTGTTAAAGACCAACTCAAAAAGAAAACACATATGGACAATCCAATTTGAAGAACACTATCACAAGGAAAACACATCCCTTTCTATGTGCCAAATACTAACAATTCCAACCAATCTACTAGTGTATGCAAGAGGTGGCAATGAAACTACCCACAATCCTATGGAAAAACAACCCTCCTCACTGAAATGTTTTACCACACATTGACTACCACTACAAAACACCATAATTGAGACCAAACCCAAGAGAGGAATGGAAAACATGGAACAACAACCAAATTCCTGAGTGCACCATGATCACCAAGACAACCACAACAAAAAACCATAATTGAGACCATAACCATGAAACCCATGGGAAACATAGAGCACCCACAAAATTTTAGGCTATGCCACAATGACCACAATTCATGGCCCACTAAATTCTACAGTACACCACGATCTCTAAGAAAACCACGACCAATCACCATATTAGAGACCCGATATAGGAAACTCCATAGTGCACCACAACAACCAAGATAACCAAAACCATATATCATAGTTGATAATACATCTAAAAAACCCATGACAAGAACACACCACCCACCAAATTCTAGGCTACACCATGACAAGCATGGACCACCAAATCCCAACAACAACAAAAACACATGCTAAACCATATTGAACAAGCAAAATGAACATAAATTCCATCATATTCATCTCATTTCCACCTCATGCATACCTTCGTAGATGAATTGGTAACCTCCAAGTTTTTTGAAAAATGGAAAATAAATATATATTCCCTCATATTCATCTAATTTTCACCTCCTTCCACCTTCATATATGAATAGGTAGCCTCCATTAAAACTTACATAGTTGAAAAGGTAGCCTCTATTAAAACTTATAGAGTTGAAGGAAAACTATTAGTTTTAGCTTTTCACATAATACCCTAGAAATCCCAAGAGACATTTCCCCAAATCGAATAAGAAAAACAATAAATCCACATATTAAATATTCTCAAAACCTAGATTAATATTCTCAAAACCTAGCGACTAATTGGACCAATAAAGAGAAAGTCATAACACATGAGATAAAAGTTCCATATAGGGACTAATTGGACCAACAAAGAGAAAGTACAAAAAACATAAGTTGAAAGTTCGATGTAGGGGGGTCTATTGAATGGGAATTTTCTTTTATTCACCTAAATTGGTTGTAATATCTCTAGTTTATAGGTAACATGGAGAGCCATAGCCAACTTGGACACTACCCCTATTGTAAAATAATACAAATCTATCAATTTCTTCGTAAACAGGAGGACCTAATTGTTGAGAACCAAGCCTCTGTCTTCTCATCTATTAGTAGAATCCATGTTTAGGAAGATAATCATAATGTAGGGTCTATTTTTATCATGGAGTATCTATTACAACATAAGAGGAAAATCAGTGCTTTAAAGGAAGAGTGCATATGTTGCACTAGAAAATCTCAAATTTGTCAAAGATATTTCAATATGTTTCTTTCAATGCCAAGATGTATGTCGGTTAAATGCCTATGGAAAACAAAGAAAAACAATATGTTCATCAAATTCCTCTAGATCTGGACATGGCTGGGGATGCTCGAGACTCTTATCCCTATCCAATGGAGAAAGAGGAAGCTCGCAATATGCATGTTTTTCATTAATTTCAGGTCTTCGTGTACTACAAAGTCTATCTAGTATTAAGTGTCATCTATAGGCTTTGTACTAGTAAAATTTCACAATCCTCTACAAAGGATAGAATTGCACTTTTGGTACACAAGCATCAATTTTTTTAATAAACTATGAATCATAGACTGTGGGACAAACCATTTTTTGTATTCTTGCATTGACCAATACAACTATAACAAATTTTGCTTCATCATTTAATGAGCACTCAAACTATTCTCACAAATCCAATTGAGGTTCCTCTTCATCCTTGGCATTATTCTTTAGGTGAATGGTATTTTTTTTGGAACATTTTTTCCACCAATACCATTTTTTATTACACCCAAAGTAAAATACCTTAGCTCGTATCTCTTCCATTTCCTTTAACATGATTATGGTGTGCTTATGCATTTTTTTGTTATTTAGAACATATCTATCATTACTTCAGAACATGGATCCTATGAGAGAATTATGTTTATCTACATTATTAGATCCAATATAACAAGCTAACTTTATTGGTTTGACCCTAATAGTTGGGACCTATATTTTGATTTAAATGTTGGGTTACATCATTTAAGCCGTGAAAGTAAAGGCTCTGTTAGCATCTAGATATGAACCTTTGCTTTTTAGGCACTAACTATTGCAAAATTTGTAGATTCAAGGGTTTTTCTTATTTAACATTGCATGAGAATGATGGGGTCCATTAAACCTTGATTTTTTTAAGGTTTATGTTCATTAAAAGTTTAAGCTCTCTATTGTTCCTTCTAAATTAAATGGATATTTGTTGGACAGTAAAGGCATAATCCCATAATCTTTTTGTTGACCGTGAAATGACAGTATGGGTATGCACTATTAAATTATTCATTCTCATGTAAAACCCGTCTAACATTTACGAGGATGATATTGAATATGGATGACCTAACCTATCGTCATCAATAAGCCTAGAAAGTGTATGAGCTAGCTAATTGTCTGAGGTTTGTGCCTATTGGTTGGATGTCAGTTGGTCATGTGCGATCTAGCTATTTGTCTAAAGTATGTACCTATTGGTTGGAAGGAATTCGATTCCATACGAGAGACAAATATAAGTCCCTTTTATATTACTAAGGACTATTGGTATTCGTGAAGCCTAGAGTTCCAACTACAGACCTAACATTGAAGGGGAAAATAACTTATTAAAATTCATGTCTTATTTCTCCTTTTCATGTCATGAGTTTCTTATTGACTTCTTGTCTAGACAAACCAACAAGAATATTTTGAAGCTCAAAAGGGTCACAACTTGGATCCTAAAAGGGTCATCGAACAATCTCTTTCCATATGCCAAACCCTGAGTGGAAATCATATCAAATAAATATTTTTATCCCTACAAACCCATAATGGATTTCACACTTTGTAATATCCTAACTTCAAAAGTCTTCCCACAAACCCAATACCTTAAGATAAATTGTATTTCATATATTTCTTAGGTTCATATCTCTTAGAGTATTTCTCTCTTTATGTTTCCAAAAAGACATGTGGCAGGCTCAGAAATTGTCATGTCATTATGATGATGTCAACATGGTTGGCTCATTAAACACAAGGTCCAATTAAATTACACCACATGGAAATGCAACATCAACATGAATGAACTTGGAAGGACTAGTGGTGGCTCTAGAGTGTGCCACATGGGACCACTACACATTTTTCAAGCTAAGTTAGAAGACACCATTATCAAAACAAATCCAAGTATTTTGGAGAATTGGACTCAAACAAGATTTCACTAGGCTCTAATAATACTTAAGGTCCATAGGAATTGAGCAGATTTTTCATTTCAAATATCTCCAATGCAATAACTTTCTTAGAAACATGGTACATATACTTAATCCTAATGCATAATATTTTAGGTTTGGATACCTTGGTGGGCTTGGGATTCCATGGCTTAAGTTCGTTAGACACTTGAGACTTGCTAGAAGCATATTGCATCAGAGTTTTGCGTGCATGAGAAATAGGGAAACCAAGAGAATTTAAGGATACAATGAGTTGTTATGAAAGAGAGTCCAATATCTAAAAATCCCAATATATTGACACATGGAATAATCATGTACGTACAAGGGGATTAAAGAAAACAAGATTAAGAGAACAACAAGTCACCACATTAATACAACCACATCTACTCTCATGTTTCTCCATGGTAGGATGCATCAAGTCCACAAAGGTACAAGTCTATGATAGTTGGATATGATGTGGACTAATGATTAAATGTCATCTGGCAGTGGGGCCCACCACTAAAATAATTATACATTGAAATATTATTTTGAAAAAATGTTTGATTCATATTGAGCTAAATAATAAGTAGAAGGTTGAGTCTCCTCAAAGGTGAATAAAATATACAATTTCTTTTAATCATAGATTGGAGGGCCCTAGAGCCTCCAGATGACTGTAATATTTAAGACAAGATTCGCTATGAGGAAACTTTACTCTGAGTTTTGCCTCTTTTTGGTTGGAACAAAGATGAAAGGTATGCCTCTGGAAATATAGTTAGTACATTATGTATATTTTGATTTCAGTTTTGAAATATTCAATATAATGTTTTTTTCATGGAAAAAAAATGGTGTGGATATTAAACTGGATAGAAAATATTATCTTTTCCTCGAGCTTGCTAATAAGAAACATTTTCTTGAACTCATGGATCTATTGTACATATTTCTAATAGCTTGGAAAATAAAAACATTGTTCGTTGCTTACATCTTGTCTGGTGATCTAATTATAAAAAAATAAGGATTTAGCGATGTTATATTTGTATAGAAATTAACAACCATGTCCTTCGGAAAGCACCATAGAATGTATTGTATTTGGAGTTCCTCTATAGCACTGCAAGGGGAATATGGTGATGTCACATGTTTTGAGACAACAAATTCCTACCAAAAGTCCCATGTGTCACTATCTCAATGACTTCAAAGAAGTCAGTTGATAGAAGAACATGTTCAGTGGTTTTCCAAAATATATTGTCATTCTTCACCAACTTGATGGGCAAGGTAATATACATGTTTGTAAACATTGATTTTGAAAAATTACATGGATGGAAAGAATGATTTTCTGAAATCGAATAGAAAATAATACAGAAAGATAATCCACTATGGGAGACACTGTAGAAGGTTATTTAGGTATTTTCAAGATTTTATTTTTTGTCCTTAAAAAATGGTTGTTAGCTTGCTTGAAGATGTTGGGATCAAAAGATACATAGATAACAACATGGGAATTCTCTTCTAAGATATATGATGGCTTAAAATAATTAAAAAAAGGTTAACGTCACCTAGAATATTGTACAAATAATTGGTTCAAGGGACCCAACAGGGAAACCTACAACAAAAATGTATGAAAGAAGAGATGACACCGGATTAAAGTGATCTAGAATGAGATGATGGCCTGATGACTTTGGCATTACTTATGATCAACATGGATCAGATTCATAATGATGTAGCTAACTTTGACATTGAAGTGAGGGTGATTGAGAGATTAATGTTTATAGTTCTAAGCAAGATAAATATGATTAGTCAAGAAGCACTCATTAAATGCTGCAAAAAAAGATAATGATGACTGGTAGATGAGAATAAGGACCTTATAACATGATGGAGTAAATATTCTTGGCAAGATCAAAAGAAATTATGGGGCTGGATAGAGCATCTCTGAAGATCAATAAATTGTCAAAGATCTTGTCAAAATAAGGGATATGGGGCATGGTTGTGTTGATTGAGGGGTTCTCTTTTCTGTCTCCTTTTAGTAGTAATAATAATAGAAATCTATTTTTAAGGTCACAACCAATCCAGAGACCAAATTGGTGTATGATACCCGCTCCACGCAACGATTTTATTGGTAAATTCTATGGAGGTATACATACCCTACCCCCCTCTAGATTTGAACATATGACCTCTTAGAAGAAAACTACATCTTTTGGTATACCAAGGGGATTTACTAAGGCATAAGTTGTTCTACCTGTGGGATCAAAGGCATAATCCAGTCTACCAAGGCAAATACTACAACTTCTAAGGATACAAACAACAATGGAAATGACATTATTAGATCTTGATGATGTTTAGGAATCATGGAGGTGAAAGATTAACAATTGTTGCACCTAGAATAAGATTAAGGGACTATTGAAACATTGATATTTATCAGTTGACATAAAATAAATTCTCACTATCTCAAGGAGATAACTACCCTTTTCAAATTTTGAACTACTCTTTGAGCATAATTCTTATTTTTTCCAAACTAACATCCACAACCAAACTAACCAATAAAAGAAGAAAACTTGAACATGTTTTAAATCATAAAATGGATTTTAATGTGTCACTACTGTTAGCGGTTTTCCTAGTATACAGTATAGGACTCGACAAAAATTTTGATTTTGTAATTCTCTGGACATGACAATTGGATTTGTATGGCCAATCTTTTCCATATTATCCTGATTTTGTAAAAAAACATTTGCAATGTATACACATACTTTGACACTTCATCGAGGCTCTTCCATAACAAGTGTCATTCTGGTCAAACAAACATCAAAAGCTACTACCTTCAATAGATACAATTTACAAAAATATGGGAGATCTATGATATTTTTGGTTAAAGAGTTATTTTCAGTGAAACAAAAATCATGCTTTAAATTGCAATTTTTCAAGTTTGAATTGGATCAGCCTCCAAGGAAGATGATCCAAAGGTCACCGATTCAAACTCAGTCAACACAAGTCAAGCTCATGATTTTTGAATGGATCGCAAGTCAAGGGAACATTGTGATAGTTTGCCTATGGAAGCAATGTTCTGTGGGTTTTCTCTAATTTTTTCTTCCCGTTTGAACTAGTTTCTTCTCTACCAGTCAACTACAAGTGGAAAACAAAGCTACAGGAGGTTGAATTAATCCATTTAAGGCCATCCACTGACCTTGTTGGACATCTATGGGTAGGGGATAAGAAGGCGTAGGAAATCCAATTTTTAAGGATCTAAATATTGCATAAAAACAATTCTTAGGGTGTATCGTTAGGGTGTATGGTCAAGGGAGAAGAAGGTGTCGGAAATCCTGCAATTATTAGGGTGTATGGGTAGAGAATACCTTATAGAATTATACCTTATATAAGGTCTATTATAAAAATTAGATATGGATACAGAATGGAGAAATTGGAAATTCCAACAAAAATTACAGTGTTGAAGACTCTTTTTGTTGTGTTTTTTGTCATGAAGTTGGGTGTCTGAAGAATGTTCCTCATCAGCCGACATCTACAAAGGATTCTACACAACCTGGCACATTAAATACAACAACATCTCCAGATAAAATAGGTATGTTTATCTCATACATGTTCTTGCACCTTCACAATGCTCCTAGTAGCCTCTTGATTTCAATTGGTTATGAGGCTAATACTAAACATATGGACTTAACAAGTGATGGTTCTCATTCAATGTTTGAGTCCCGAATTGGATCATAAAGGATTGAGGGAATGTCTAGCTCAAAAGAGTTATTATAGTAGCTCGGGGAGATCATTTAGAATAAGATTGTTCTGGGGGAATGTAGTGTACCCTCTATATATACGACATTTACTTTGTAACGACCCTAATTGAATAAATGATTAAAGATTATAAAGAAAAATCAGTTAAGGAAATTAAGCATGATTAATTGTGTGATGATCAAACTGTAGAATGCATTTAATGAACTGTGACAGAAATTAAGGAAAGGAAATAAAATA
>ML804558.1:41439-52719 GCA_009831015.1 Picea engelmannii | reverse complement strand
AAAATGTAATGAAGTGTATGAAGTGAAGTGTAATGGGAAATGGATAATGACTCTTGTTGGAAAGGAATGAATTATGGCATACAAACTTTCAAATATAGCAATGGAATGGAAACTCTCAATGGAATGCAAACTTTCAAACATAGAAAATCTGCTCCTAAATTGTGCTAAAAATAGTCGAGTTTGACTAGTCTTTGACCAGCCACTTGGAGATGTCAAATTCAAGTGTGGATAGGTTTTTCACCATCCTTTTACATTTAGGAACAAACCCATATATTCCAAGTTTGTTAATCTGTCATGCAACATTCAAACTATTAAACTATTACAGGAAGTTGCAAAAATTCATAATTTTCTGGAAATTTCATTTATATTCATGGACTGGTTCTTTAGAGTAGTCATGAATTTTGTCTTTGGAAGATCAATTGTCTTCACAATGTAATATCCTTATTGATYACTTGATTAATMTATAACYTGCAAAAAAAACTTGGCAAAAGGAAAACATAAGTGTGTTCAAGAAGAAATGGCCAATTTCTTAGTGATTCTTATGCAAAAATAGATGCCAAATGAAATAGATTAAGAAAAATCAAAGTGTTGAAGGTAACTCTATTCATGATATTAGTAGCAATCCATTCTGAAAGAAATAACCATGAAAAGTAAAGTTACTCCCTATTGTTGTCAGCGAACTTTTGTGCATGGAGAAAAGCTTGGCACTGCAGATTTGTTGTGTCGACAATTCCCATTAACGAACTGCTAATTAATTCTCCATTTTGTGCATCAATGAAATAAACATTGTAAATTTTATCACCTTTATTTTCCTCTGCATATGCAATCATCTGTTGGAGATCCCGCATCATCTTTTTAGGCTACAAAGTATTCATCCTCTTCATCACTGTCTTCACCACCGGCCCCACCATCACATTGATTTGCTCAAGATGTGGATCTACAGCTTCATCATCAGAATTCTGAAGTGTCGTTGCAACTCCACCAATAGTTTTTGTATCTCCTAAGTTGATGATTTTCAAACCCTTGGTGTTTACAATATAGTTTTACCTTGTGAAGAAGCCTGCATCTGGTTCAAAAGTTGTCGTAAAGTAGATTGAAGAACAATGAACTATGAACAACTTTTAATGCGTATCTCAAATATAGACCCTTTTTTTCTCATTTGAGATCTTAAGCTGAGAATATTCTACATTGTCTTCTTCAAGCTTTGGTTCTTGCATAAAGGGATTAGGGTCCATTGCAGCATGTGGTTGTTCACCATTTGCATCTTCATTTTCACCCGATATTTTTATAGATGGTTTTGCAGGTAAAAATAATTCTTCCTTTATAACTTTGTCGTCTCCTTTTTTTGTCTATGCATAATAGAACTTGAATGAAGTATAGACAAAAATTCTTTTATAGCCCATACCCACCAGATACTACCTGCCATTAATCCCTCAAAGAATGTAAGGTGTCCTCCATGTAGTGTAGTGGCAAGAACAATATTTTTATTTTCCCTGATTCATCCCATGGAATGGCCTCTTTTGTGAAAACAACATCATCCAAGGCATTCACACAAAGTAACGACACCGACAGATTATTGAGAAAATGGACACTACTGCATTTGCGATAATATGTATCCACTGTCTCAAATTTACCGATACGGTAGGTAAAATAATTGTCAAAATCTCTTACAGAACGTGAATTTTTTATGCATTCCCAATATGCAAGCCCACAAGGTCCCAAGGGTAGCATATGGATGCAGCTCCCGCTAGAGGTGTCTTCAAATTGATGGAATGGAAGTGATGACAGTCGACGAAAATGCTGACATACTTTTTTTACTTTGATAGATGTTATAAAGTAGTCAATGGAAGAGTGCTATTTTCAATGCAGATACAAGTGTTGGTAGATGGACTCTGATGCACCTATTTTTTTTTTGTTCAAAAGAAACCTAAGAAATAAAATCAAAAGGAGCCGAATTGAAACAAAAACCTTGCCTTTTGCATTTCTTCTTTTATTGGACATGACGAGGAGACCGTCGCGGAGCAACTACAGTGTCTGAATCGAATCCATCTACTCGGTGATTCATCCGGTGACTTCAAGGTTGCCAAAGGAGCCCCGAGAAGCATCAAACATCTCAGAGAAGATCCGTGGAGCAATTTTTGGATAGAAAGCACTAGCTCCAGGTGCGACTTCATGAGAAGCAGTCAAGGGTAAGATAGAAGATAATGAAACGCACGTAATCATCAAATCGCATGAAGGAAGGCTCATATTCATATGCAGATCTAGATCCAGGTAGAGATATCAATCAAGTAGTTCACTGAGTCATTGATTCATAACCACCCATCGCATGTGCATTTGATCGAGCGAAAACATAGGCATAGGTAGAAGCAACAGAAACAAAGGTGGCAACAAATCCAGTTTCAAATGCGGATCCAAAGCGAGTAGTTTCAGTAGAAAATCCAATGAATTGAGTTGACTTCGCAGTTGAACCAGTAGTAATATTGGGTGCAGTTCCAGGCTCAAACCCATATCCACCGGATCCTGTTCCCGAGGCATATCTATATCATAATCATCAAATCGCTCATATTTTCATCACAATTATCACAATTATCTTATCTCGTAATATGGGGGAACGCAATATCTTCTGATGGAAATGCAATTTCGTGAGTGTCATCATGCCAGTAGTTGGATAGCAGCATCATCGCCACTTTGTAAATAAGACACTATAGCCCGAAGTAAGACTGATGAGACTCCCATTCGAAGAAGCAGCTACCACATTTGTGTGGCAAGCGAGCCTCTTTGAATTGCAAGCGTACGTAACCTTTCAAATTGGCAACTAAGACATATCACTTCAAAGAATCAATTACCCATGTGGCCCCACTTTTAAAGAAGAAGAAGCCTCGATGCACCATCGGAAATTCGATGTGACGACTGTGCCACAGTGAGTCGTATAGCGACCAGTACGAGAGCGTGAGTAGCCATACTACTTATTCTGACTCTTCATATTGATTGAGTGAGTTATCTTCTGAGCCTTTACAAACTGTATGGTGTAGTAGTGGCATTGATGCTGGCAGGTGAGATAGACATCGATGGTTGAAGCTTCATTAGCAAAGAGGAAGCTCGACGCATTCACCTGAGCTATTGAGATAGCGACCAATCTGCCGAAATAGACGGACTGTGCAGCGCTGAAATTATGTAGCTTGTATAGATTCTAGAACCGCATCTAGCTCGTTTCTCCTCCTCCTCCTTAATTAAAATCTGATGAATCTTCTCCACCTTGAAGTCTGGCAATACTTGCACCATTGCAACTACCACATTATCTATTGCCGACCATCAAATCGCCCAAAATCTGCACGTAATCTCAGAACTGGATTGCATGTGGAAAAACAGGCACAAAATTGAATCTCATAAGCTCCAAATAAACGACATTTAACAAGAATATCACTTGGACAAGGACGTGCTACAACATTACAAACCGGTTCTTTAAAAATCTCAGAATTCTTTCTGCAAACGTTTGATACACGATGTTTCTGCCATTGGACAAGTGCAACAGACCACACTTGGATTCACTTGGAGCAATAGTACCGATGACCCAACTCAAATGCCTCTTCTTATTACTGAAAATACAGCTTTGTTGTCTTTTACATTGTCTTTCTCAATCTGCTATGGAAGTTATTTTATTGAGGACACAGAGTTCAATACTGATGTGTCTTATTTTCACTAGGGAGTCATGGTATTTATGTGTCTATTGGTTCTCAGAGTCTATTGGAGGATGCCCCAAAAAATTATTTGATAGAGCCAAATTAATGAATTCTAGGCATCCTTCCGGCGATGGGAAAGATTCTGAGATATTGGTGTAAAAGAATTTTTCTAAGACCCATATAATTTATTTGAATGAAAATCAAGTACTGAGATAGAGTCAGGCAAAGAAATATCATACATATTGGAGGTGAGACTATTGTTGGATAGATCGATAGAATGCACAAATGAATTTTCTAGTGAGAGTAGTTTTTATTTGAAATAAATCGATAGATTTTTTGATCTTCCTGATCGCACGAAGCGTAGGAAGAGAGCATACTAATTTCTTGATTTATTTTTTATTTTTGTAGGCTAGCGTTGATGCAGTGGCTCTTACTAATTTATTCATGGGAAATGTTGATAATTTATTATTATTATTATTATTATTATTATTAAATAAGACTAAAAACTTGTAACGACTAACACTTCTAACGATAACGAGCTCGTTTTATTTTCCTAATTTATTCTATCTAACTTGTTTGAAAGATCTTTTATTTCCTAAGTAAAAGAATGCTTCTAGTGAAGCCATCTACGGATTAAAAATTCAAAAATGCTCACATCAAGATTTAAAATGTTTACCTGATTGTTTGAAAGGATGTGAGTAACATGTCTTATTCTTGGAGTTGGCACAAGGTTCTTTTGAAACCATTCCTCATTATTGGTCTTTCCCTCCAAGAAGTACTTGTTTATCATTTTTAAATTCCTCATCCGTGGATGGATTAGTAAGAAATGGGGGGTTTAAAAACTGAATTTGAAACTAACTAAGCTAATTGCGAAAATAAAACACTCCAAACTTGAACGCCTTTATGAAGATCTTGCTGTCACCAGGGTTCACAAGTTAGTCCATAAAATAAAAAGAACTCTTAAATTAACCTAAGTGTTGTATATATAAGAAATGCTAAAACTCCATTCGAAGTTACATTCATAGATTCCTTATCACATATCAACAAATTCTCTTCATTCAATCAAAACATAAAGCATTCAAACTAGTCTAGGGTATTCAAACTAGTTTAGATACTGTAAATGCAAGAAAGACTAAACTCTTATTCAAGAGATGTATTCATAGTTTTTTTACATTTATCAACAACTTAACTTGTTTTTTTTTTAAATAAAAAGAAACTTGAAAGAATAAACAACCAAATAGCAATGACTGATACCTTACTGTTGAAAGAAAAGATTCATATTGAATTCTCATTCAAGAAATTATTCACAATATGAAAATCAATGCTCTAACAATTAGATATGAAAAAGTAAACCTATCTAACTAAACTTCAATCCTAACTTGTGCTTCCCCGCCAACGGCTCCAAAATGTTGAGTGCAATCTATGTCGTATAAATTCTCAACGATTTAATGTCAACCAAGAGCTCGTAATCTTAGAGGCACAACAAAATATGTGTGAGGATTGAAGTTGTCTATTCTAAACTACTAAAGCAAAGAACACAAAAATAACATGAATATACAAATGACAAATTTTACCTACTATATACAACACATAGGTGTACTTGCATCAGTGCATGGGGTCCCTTCCATCCTTCAGTAAGTACACCATAATCTTAACACAAGATAGAGATCAAAATGGAAGCATGTCTTGTATTCAAAAGAATATGATTACATCTTCATTCCAATATGAAATATCCTCTCGACTAACCTCAAGAATCAACCTATCAATTCAAAACATGAGAATTTCCCAAACTTCACACACATATCTCTATATCTCCATCTATATCTATGTATATTTGAAAGGAGAAGGCTCTCCTATTTATACAAGAACATAAGAAGCTACCCCATTAATGGAGATCCACTATTCTCACCCTAGATCCATAAAAATATCATATAGTTACAACCAAATGGCAAATGATGAGACACATATCCTCTTTGACCTTTATCCAAATCTCCTTCCATAGCTTGAAGGGAATTCGAATTTGAGTATTGGAAGCCACATAAGAGTGTCTTGGAAGCTTCCAAATCACCTACACATGTCACCAAACTCATTCTAATGGTTAGGTATAAGTATAAGTATATTATTTTCTAAAGTTTAACCACAAATTCACTTAAAAATGTTAAGAATTGATAAAATTTGGAAAATCATAGTTATAACCCAATGATGAGGTAAATGTAATGATGTGGAGGTGATATGAAGGTGATATGAAGGTGATATGAAGGTGAAATGGAAGTAATTGTGAAGGTTTGAGTGAATTAATGGAGTGAGAATAGGGACTATTTTGAGGCTCAACTGTGGTATCAGAACACAAAAGAAATTATTTTCTTTCTATAGCAGAGAGAAAAGAGAAAAAATTTCAGCCATGCCACCAAGAAGAAGAGATAGGCCAATGCATGATCCAGTAGTGGAAAGAGAAATGCATGAGTTACATGCTAGACTTGATGCTATGGATACAACACAGAGGTCCACAGCCGATGCTAGGGATATTAGTGAGGTTGAAAGTGAAAATGAAGCTGGAAATGAAGGAGAAGAAGTTGCATTCGAAGATCATATAGATGAATGCTTATTTAGGGTTGTTTCAAGGATAGGTGCTAGAGAAAAAATTGGCATTCCAATGTACGAAGGAAACTTGGAGGTTGAACAACTTCTAGACTGGATTAGAGCTCTAGAAAAATACTTTGACTATGAGGATGTTGAGGAAGATAAGAAGGTAAAGCACGTCATTAGTAGACTTAAAGGGCATGCAACACTGTGGTGGGATGAACTGCAGGTTGACAGACGCTGCAAGGGAAAGCAGAAAATCAAAATCTGGGATAGAATAGTTGCAAAGATGAAAGCCAAATTTATACCCAGGGATTATCAAATCACTCTGTTTTGGAGGATGCATAATTTGAGACAGAAGATGATGTCAGTAAAAGAATACACTGAAGAATTCTACAGGATAAACATCAAAGAAGGTCATTGGGAAAGTGATGATGAAAAGGTTTCCAGGTACATGAATGGTCTGCAATATGACATTCAAGATGAGATGAGCATGATGACCATTTGAAATGTAGAAGATGCTTATCAGATATCTCTGAAAGCTGAACAAAAGTTGAGTCGGAAGAAAGGTCAAAGACGCCAAGGTAGAAATCAAGCTAGAGGAAAAAAAAATTCCCAAGACAAAACTTAGAGACCTAAAGAAGAGGGAAAGAAACCTCAAACTCAACCTGAGAGAGGAGGAAGCTCACAAGGAAGGAAGTAAGTTGATAGAAATACTTTTCCTCGAGCCAGAGGAAAAGGAAGAGGTAGAGGAGATGAATTGAAATGTTTCATCTATGGAAAAATCATACATAAATCCTATGAGTGTCCAGATAAGAAGAAAGATGGTGGTGAAACTCACTTGTTGAAGCTCAAGGAAAGAATGTTGAGGCAGAAGACGTTGAGGGTGGAATATCTTTGATGGTGAGGAAAGGTCTCTTGAAGCCGGAGAAGGAGGCAGAGAACTCAACCCAAAGAAACAATATGTTTCAGACTTCTTGCAAAACTAAGGATAGGGTATGCAAGGTCATAGTGGACAGTGGTAGCACAGACAATCTCGTATCTACAGAGATGGTAGAAAAGCTAGAACTGGAGACTGTTGTACATCCAAGCCCGTAAGGGTTTTGTGGCTACAAAAAGGACATCGGGTAAATGTCACAAAACAATGTTTAGTTGAATTTAAAATAGGAGGATATAAATATGAAATATTATGTGATGTCATTCCCATGGATGTTTGTCATCTATCATTGGGTAGACCATGAAAATATGAAAAAAATGTAGTTCATGATGGGGGAAAGAACACATACACCCTAGAGAAAATTGGTAGGACTCACATGTTGCTGCCAATTAAGGATAAAGAGGTGAAAACAGAAATGAGAAACATTGTACTTCTCATGAGTGGGAAGGAACTTCTTAATGAGGTTAAGAAGAAAGAAGACACACAATTTATTATGGTCAGGAAGCCCAAAATTATTTTGACCAGTACGTGGATAGATGATTTACCAGAAGAAATCCAAGAGTTGCTGGGAGAGTTTGTTGATATAGTAGTGGATGAACTACCTTGTTCATTGCCACCTATCAGGAGTATAAGTCATCATATCGATCTTATACCTGGAGCCAACTTACTGAACAAATTAGTGTATAGGTTGATGCCATAGGAAAATGAAGAAGTTAAGAGATAGGTCTAGGACTTAATGGACAAAGGATTGATTTGAGAAAGCTTGAGTCCATGCGATGTTCCTATAGTGCTCAGCCAAAAGAAAGACGGAGGCTGGAGAATGTGTACAGACTCAAGGGTAATCAATAATATTACCATCAGATACATATTTCTATTGCCAAGGATGGAGGACTTGATGGATTGCTTGAGTGGAGCAAGATTGTTTTCAAAGATTGATTTGAAAAGTAGATATCATCAAATTCGAATGAGAGAAGGTGATGAATGGAAGACAACATTCAACATGAATGAGGGGCTGTATGAATATTTTTTCATGCCATTTGGCTTAACGAATGCACCCAGTACTTTCATGAGGTTGATGAACGAAGTCCTGAAGGATTTCATTGGGAAATTTGTCATTGTATATCTTGATGATATATTAATTTTCAGCAAGACAGAAGCATAACACTTAAAGCATTTAGTTACACTAATGAGAAGATTTTAGCAAGAGAAATTGTTGATTAATACGAAGAAATCATCATTTATGAGGAAATAACTCATTTATTTGGGCTTTGTTATCTCTGCAAATGAATTAAAAATGGATCCAAAAAAGATAAAGGTGAATAAGAATTGGCCATCGCCTAAGAGAGTGTTTGAAGTTTGAAGCTTCCATGGTTTGTCTAGCTTCTACAGGAAATTCATCCAAAAATTCAGTGATATTAGCGCATCGATGATGGATACAGTGAAGAAGATACATAAATATTTTCATTGGACAGAGGAAGAAGAGAAGAGTTTCAATCTGCTGAAGAACAAGATCACTAAGCAACCAATTCTGGTTTTGCCAGATTTTGGTAAGACATTCCAGGTCAGGTGTGATGTGAGTGGATTTGCAATTGGAGCGGTCTTGAGCCAAGATGATAGGTCGATCACATATTTCAGTGAAAAACTGAATCAAGTGAAGATTAAGTACTCCACATATGACAAGGAATTCTATTCTCTGATACAAGCATTGAAGAAATGGAGACACTATTTGGTTCCCAAGGAGTTTGTTTCGTACAATGATAATCACGCTTTGCAATTTGTGACTTGACAGGAGAAGTTGAACCAAAAACATGCTAAATGGGTTGAATTCATGCAGAATTTTACTTTTGTGATTAAGCATATTTCTGGAACTGCTAACAAAGTTATTGATGCTTTGAGTAGGAAATGTTTGCTTATGCAAGAATTCAGAGTCAAGACTTTAGGTTTTGATAACCTCAAAAAAATGTACAGGGATGACCCATATTTTAAAGAGGCATACGAAGCATCTGAGAATTCAATTCTCAAGGACAGAAGCCAATGGACTGAATACATCATCAAGGATGGATTATTTTTCAGGGGAAACAAACTATGTATTCCAAAATTCTCCATGAGGGAGAATCTGTTGAAGGAAAAACACAGTGGAGGATTGGCCGGACATTTCGGTCATGAAAAGACATTCTCAAAGTTGAATGGATCATATTTTTGGCTAGGGATGAGGGAAAATGTTAAGAAATTTGTGGACAGGTGCAGAATGTTTTAGCACATGAAAGGAAAAAGGAATAACATAAGGTTATACCAATCATTGCCCATACCTGAAAGGTCATGGGATGCAGTGAGCATGGATTTTGTATTGGGACTGCCAAGGATAGAGAGAGGATATGATTCAATCTTTGTGGTAGCCGAAAGATTTTCAAAAATGGCACATTTCATACCATGCCAGAAAACCAGTGACACAACTGATATTATGAACCTGTTTTTCAAGGAAGTCATTAGACTTCATCTCTTGCCAAAGAGTATCATTTCTGATCGAGATACCAAGTTTGTAGGGAATTTTTGGAGGACCTTATGGAAGAATTTGGGGACAAGTTTGTCTTTTAGCTCCAAATATCATCCTCAAACAGATGGACATACATAGGTCATGAACATGAGCTTGGGAGATTTGTTAAGAAGCTTAGTGATTGAACATCACAGTCAATGGGATCACATTCTGCCATAGGCGGAATTCGCTTACAATGATTCACTCAATAGAAGCATAGGGTAGAGTCCATTCTAGATTGTATATGGAATGCAGCCAAAGGGAGTTTCTGAATTGAATGATTCAAAACAAAGTGAATTTAGGAGTGCTAGTGCAGAGGACTTTGCAGAAGGAATGAAGGAGCTTCACAGCCAAATTAAGGAGCGATTGCAGAGTTCAAGTCAATAATACAAGCAAAGAGTAGATCAACACAGGAGAGAACTTCAATTTGAAGTTGGTGATCTGATTCTTGCGCATCTGAGGAAGGAGAGGTTCCAAAGAGAAACATATAGTAAGGTTAAGATGAAAAAGATTGGACCATGCAAGGTCATAAGGAAATTTGCGGAAAACACATATGAGATTGAATTACCCGATGGGGTTAGAATCTCATCGATATTCAATGTTGTAGATTTGTACCCTTATAGAGATGAAGAAGCAAGAGTAGAGGATGAACATAAAGAAATTAAATGGACAAAACTAATGCATGTAGCTGACAAGCCACATATGGAAAGAATAATTGACAAAAGGATTAGCAAAAAGAGAAGAAGGAAAGAGTATTTTGAATACTTGGTCAAATGGAAGGGACATCCAGTTGAATATGCCAGTTGCGAGGATGAAGCAACAATTCATAGGCATGGACAGACCATGCAAGAGCTCATGAACATGAGTTCATGAAAATGTTCAAGCGAGGGAGTATGATGCAGGAGCATCGTAGAAAGCCAAAGCACACACCTAGTCAAAGGAACAACCGAACGTGTGGATGCAAAAAGAACACATTTTTATGAAAACGTTTTGAATTTTGAAATCTGAAGCATTAATGTAATATCTAGGAGAATCATACTTACATTTATGTCTTGGAGATATGAACATATCTAGAGAGATTATTCTCATCTGCCAGATGTAATAGGCATTTAAGTCTGTTAATGTAAAGTAGGTAGATATGAATGTTAGATTAGATAGTTTAGAAACATAGGAGGGAAACCGAATATAGACACCCTCACCCTTGTATCATTGTAATTTTGGGGATGATCATTTAGAATTCATAAGTTGTAGAGCTGTAGTAGAGAGTTGTAGAGAAGAACCCATGTACATAAGCACTTGAGTTAATATATGAAGCTTTGACTCAACTTTCATGCTGTTATGATGCTTACTGTTGACATTTGTTGAATGGTATGTTTACAATTGATTTGTTTCTTTGTTATGCATTTGTTTCTGTTAAGAACCAAACTTCAATATAGCATAGAAAAACCTCAGGAAAAGTACTCAACGCCTTGAAAAAGAGATAATTTCAGATAATAAGCCTCTTCGAGGGGGCAACCTCCTTTTACCCCACTTAAATGTTCAAGTACAAG
>ML804558.1:15400-36063 GCA_009831015.1 Picea engelmannii | reverse complement strand
ATAATGGCCTAAAGCCGACATAATTAAAATAACATTACTAATCTAAATTACAACTAATGGCCTAAAGCCGACATAAATAAAATAGCATTACTAATCTAATATATCCCAATTAAGGGGTAATGAGCCAATATTAGGGCTTAACAGTTTCAATGGTGCTTGTGTGTATGATTTCATGGTGAATGTATGAAGTCTGAGAGAGGAGAAGAATGAGTTTCAATTGTTTCTCTTCCCGAGAATTCCTAAAACGAGTGCAGTGAATGTCCGCAAGGTGTGCGTTGACGAGGGTCTGAGTTTCATCTTAGAAAGATCAGGAGAGATACCATTGTTCTCATACCAGTTGAAGTGCAGGTGAAGCACAGAGTCGTGCAAGGTGTGCGAAGGCTGGTTGGAGCCTTAGAACTTATCAACTAAGGGGAATATTGAGAGGACCACGATTGTAAATAATGCACAGGGTCAGAGACTCAAATAACTAGAGATTATTTGAGGGTTTTCCGCAAGGAATGCGAGAAGGGATCCTTTTGGGGAGCTTGAGTTTACAAGTGAAAGATCAAGAAGGATAACACCTTTGAAGTGCTCAAAGGGATACAGATATTGAAATCTTCTCGTAGAAGTTAAGTTTAGGAGGGAGAACATCGAGTCGTTTTGACAGGGGTCATTGAAGAGTGCATCTGGTGGTCAAAATTCTCTGTAGGATCCAGAGGAGCTGTAAGGTGGTTAGGAGTTGGGTGACTCTGCCACCCTGACATCAAGAATCAACGTGGACCAATGATCATGGTCTATTGAGCCATCAAATCATTTCAGGCATTCAAGATTCGCAAGTTTGGAGTGCAGGCCAAAATCCTTCACCAAGCAAATTCTTGGATCACAAAAAGGATTATCAGGTGTGGAATTTTAGAATTTTTGTAATTCATGGTTCGGCATACCGAAAATTCTGATGAGAAGGAACCGAGACTCCTTGCATTGAAAATCCTTAAGTCGCGAAACGTGGTGTGACTTTGGTGTGGGATTTCGACATTTCGGTTTTCCAGAGTTCAGGAAGTAGAGGAGGTAACGAATTTGGAACCAAGAGTTTCAAACTCCCGGTTCATGAAATCCAGAAGAGGGAAAGGAAAAATTCTCGAAAAGGTTGAGGGACAATAGTCATTGCATACCAATCGGGTTTCGGGGTTTCAAGACTCAATAAGTGGAGTTGCATCGTCAACACAACTCCCAAAATCGTGAAGAGTGAAACTCCAAAAGGTGGGTCCCAATTATCAGTCAGAGGATACGTGCAACAGAAGTCAAAGGAGGGGTCAAGCTTCGACGAAAATCCCGAAAGGCCATCAATATCGCATTCCATGGGACGTTGAACCCATTTCGGCATATTGACATTTCAGAGTTCAGGGAATAATAAGGGAAGAGGAATGACTATTGGTTGTTCGCTCAAAGTCCTGAAAGCCGAAATTAGTGGGCGTGTGTGCGATGCATTGAAGGAGTCAACCTTCGTTGACGTTTTGCATTTCATCATTTTCCAAGAGCTGTGGAAATACATCGGGACTCTCCAACTCCTGAAACCCGAAGTCATTTGTGGCTTAAACAAAGGGTTTGATTAAACCTTGGTGTGGTTTTAGTGATGATCCTGCGTGGATCTTGGCCCGAGGGTAGGGTGTCTGCGTCATATGTGATTCATTTCATTGGTTTCAATCCCACTTCTTCACCCTTGTGAGCATCACCCGATGTAATGAGTGGGAATTGGACTATTCAAATCATGAGAATTATTGGTCAATTGCGACTAATAATGATGGATATGGGACATATATTAATGACTTACTCTACGTAGTTAATTCTGAAAATGATATCTAATATGTTGCACTATGCAAGCCCCTCTATGATTAAATAATAAGAGTTAAGGGAGATATAAATGGATAGTTCATAAGGCACCATATTCTTGATACTGAGAGGGGGGTGAATCAGTATCAAGTACAATTTAAAACCTTTTTCAACTTATACTTAAAACATTCAACTATATCCAATGAGAAATGAGCAATAGTATAAGAGTTACACCAATACACCACAATACACCATGCACAATATATGAGAAATAATCAATATTTATTGTTCAAGGGAAGAAATGACTTCCAAAGGTAGCTACAGATTCCAAATGTAAAGAGAGGGATAAACCTCCAAGATGAAGATACAATCCTCCAATATCAAGAGAGATTTGAACTCTCTGTCCTTGCCCCTTCCTTCCAGCCAAGAATATATGAGAGATAATAAAACTTTACATTAAATCATCACTATCAACCAATCATCACATAGAACCTGATAATGCTTCCTGCGACTTCTTCAATTTCTGAAATTCTTCAATTGTTGGAGTACTTTGATCCTATAGATAATATTACTCAATGTATTTTTTAAAACTCCTCCAATTTTCACTCCTTGAATCCTGCCCAAAAAGAAGTTATAGAAAGAATGGTAGACTTTATTCAATTCTGGTCTATTTAGAATACCCAACTTGTCCAACATTCCCCACGCTCAATATATAACATCCGATTCTGAAACACACACAAAAGAAACTAACATCCGTACTCTTTCCAATGGAAGTCATTCCACTTCATTTGGATTTTGTATGAAGAAGTTATTAATGTTTTACCCAGAACACTTGTTTATTGACTAGCTTCAGGATTGGTCACAAACCCTATCTTCCACAAAGTGTATCTCCATAATTATAGCGAATAAAGAGCTAAAAATATTACCAAAGGTACCTTGATATGTCTTCTCAATACCATATCGATTTCACCATCTGAATCATTCTATACAAAAAGTTATAGAAAAAATGGTAAGATGACCTGAAAATAACATACCTTAGAACACATCACCAAAAGACTTCATCCTCCCTTGAAATCCGGCCTTCTTTTACTTCTTATTCCCTCTAAAATTCAAATTGTATCAAATGAATGTATAATGATGTTTATTTATACCATTTAAGTCACTTCCTTTTAACATTAGGGCCGACCTGACACTTTCTTATTTTGTAATTATTTTCTATAATTATCTTCAGGGCCTGCATGTACAATTCACTTTGTCATCTTAAAAAATTCATTTCTCCTCAACCATGAGGATCCACGTGACGTGCCACATACCACCGGAAAAAACATGATGTATACTATCCATCCATGGGTTTTGTATCTTCATGTGCATTTTCCTTCATTTCTAAATACCTTCATCAATCTTGTGGTACAAAACCCATGACTAGGGTTGACATCCATGACAACAACGAATCTTCCAACAAATACTTGCTAAGGTTTTGCAAATGGGGTAGCAAGATAAGTGGGATTGATTGTGGGGAAAACTCCATAGTTAAGTGCATGTCAGCCAGAGACGTCTTAGGATGGGTGACCACTTGGGAAGTCCTAGTTATGAGGTGCAATCCCCGCAAGTGATGATTGATTCTATGTGATTAATTTCGTTGGTTTCAATCCCACTTGTTCATCCCTGTGAGCATTACCCGATGAAATGAGTGTTAAGTGGAATATTCAAATCATTATATTAATTGGTCATTTGTGACTGATACTCATGGATATGGGTCATATATTAATAACTTACTCTACGTAGTTAATCCCGAAAATGATATATAATATATTGCACTATGGAAGCCCCTCTATGACTAAGTAATAAGACTTAAGGGAGCTCTAAATGGATAGTTCACAAGGAACAATACTTGCTAAGGTTTTGAAAATGGTGTAGCGAGCTAAGTGGGCTTAATTGTGGGGAAAAATCCACAGTTAAGCGTGCTTGAGCTAGAGGCGTCTTGGTATGGGTGACCACCTGGGAAGTCTTGGCTACCAGATGCAAGCCCCAGAAATGTTGATTGATGCTATGTGATTCATTCCGTTGGTTTCAATCCCACTTCTTCACCCTTGTTAGCATCACCCGATGCAATGAGTACCTAGAGGACTATTCAAATCATGATAATTATTGGTCAGTTGCGACTAATACTCATGGATATGGGACACATATTAATGACTTACTCTACGTAGCTAATCCTGAAAATGATATCTAATTAGACTTCTTATTAAATGCTAACTATGATTGATTCTCTATAATTAAAGAGGATACTTAAAGTGGTATTGAATTTTGTATGCGGTGCTTAAACAATACATTAAATCTTCTTAGGGGATCTTATGATTGGAAGTGTAACTACGATCTGAAGTACCTATGAATTATTAATTAAGATATATCATGTTAGGAAGTTACATGGTTGAGTTACATAGAAGTTTTATTTATTGCAAATGGTGAAAACTTGATTTGATGCTTGACCTAGACTAAGCCTGACTTGACAATATACTAATGAAGATTGAATTAGATATTTTCCCATTCCTAATATTGTACTTATACTAATGGGGTTCTTAATAATATTTATGTATTAAATTATTATTCGAATTTAGACTTAATAATTGCTTGAAATATTTATTACCTAGAGTAGATTATTATTTTCACTATGATAAGTTGGTGATTAAGTATGTTGATGATTCTAGTCTTGAATAGTGATGTATGATTAAATTAATGGGATTCAGATACTTCCTTGTTCCTGTTGTTCCTCAATCTACACTTAAGGATATAAAGTGTAAAGTCTAAGCATCTAAAGTGAGTGAAAGAAAAAAGGGGAAGAAACAACTTCGGGGGATGAAGCTATGGCCGATCTCTGAGTTGTATTTGTCTAGCTTCCAAATATTCTTGAATGTTGATATCTCATTCGATGGTGGCCCATGAATGTTTGAGCTATGTCCGAGTGATGGAAGTCTTAAGTATGGTATATAAAATATTCAAAGCGATGTTGGTTTGATCCGATAGGCCAGGTTCGATGTTGGGTTGTCTTACGACGGGTACAGTCATGGGGAGAACAAATCTTTAAAAGAGGTTTGATGTTTTAAAGTTCTTATTTCAATTTTATATTATACCAGGAAAATTCGGTGAATCCAATCGAAGGGTTTAACAAAATCGAAGGTTGTTTTCCATAACTGAGTTAAAATCTTGAAACCCAATGTGAAAACATAGAGTTGTCAACAATGTGGGGCATCAATTTCAGAGGAATCCCACACTGTAGCAGAGGAAGAAAGGAAAGAAATACCTTGATAAAAGCATATAATGTAGAGATATAAGTAATCCATAGGTCTTGTACCTGCTAGTAGCCGATATAGAGGGAAAAATGTAAATAACTAGATAACTAGAACCTGATCACCATAGTAGAAGTTATACTAAATTGTAGCTAAAACATTCATCAAAGACGTATATGTAAAAAATGACATGAAGCATGAAATAACAGAGGAAAACACATAACGCAATCTTCAAGGAATATGGAGTCTACAATTCGCTTTGTATTAGTCCTGGCTAAAAATAACTTTCTCTCTTACAATCTACCACCAAAAAAAATCCATTTTCTATCTCTTCCTCAATGTATATTTAAACAAACTTCGGAACATTTAGAATTTCGATCGTTCTGGAAAATTGTCAGTTACAAATGAAAAAATGGAGTGTTTAATCTCCTCATCTTTTGTATTCCCTCATAAGGGAAGAGAACCTTCCTTTCTCTACTCTTCTAGCTCCAGAAATAGAATGGGTTGACATCCCTTCAACTACTCGATGCAAATGACACACCTTTCCATCAACTAGGCTATCAACCTAGAAGGATCTGCTTGGTTACTTGCCTCAAAGGTGCAACAACTCTTCGTAAACTGTGGAAACCTTTTCCCTACTTGTTGGTCTTCCATGATGATAGAGAATAATTGTAAACTTAGTTGTACTATCCATTTTTCCACTTGGACAATATCAACCTGGAATATTTGGGATATCTCCACTTTCCCTCTCTCCATGTTTTCTTTGATATCTAGCAAGTGTTTAGCTATATTGATTTTTTCCAGCGTCCCAGCACTACCTTCCTTATCAAGGTATAACAAAATTTTATTTATCAAGGTGAATGTTTCCTCATAAGAATTCATGACTTCATTAGCTCCCCCCCTGCTTTCTAATATATTATGCTCCCAGACCATCAACAAGATATTCCCTCTACTTTGTTCTGCGATGGATAATTTGGAGCTATCAACCATCTCTATCTTCGCCATAGTTATAAAAATGTCTTCGAAAGTAACCCGAGCTGCCTCGAATTCTCTTTCTCTCAAAGAAATATTTTCTAACACTTGATCTATCATCAGAAAGTGGTTTTGAATGGTTCCCACTTTTACAAGCAAGTCTTGTTGAGCTGTTAGTACCTTTTGTCGGATTTCGACAGCTTGGGATCTGAACATTTTTATGTCTAAAACCTGATTCTCGACAACATCCAGTTTTGATTGTAACTCTATAATTTGTTGCCCCTGTTGGCTTACCTCTGTTTGGATAATTTGCACCGACTGGCGCACTTTCTAAAGGTCGGATCTAAGTTTCTCGATCTCCTGCAGATCGCCTATTCAGGATTTCTCGAGGCTTTTGCTCACCTCATCCTTGGCATTTCCTTCAGCAACAATGACTTTAGCTTCCAACTTACTCATAAAGGGGTTCTTTCATTTCAACTGTGCCTTCAAAGGTCCAACTAAGTACTGATTGGATGTAGCATAAGCCCCTAGTGTTACTGCTATCTCATCTGCGAATTATTCCTCTTTCACGGCCTTTCGATCGATCATGATTTTAAATTTTTTAGCCACTACGCCCTCTCTTTGATATAATTCTTACCTCAACATGACATTGATTTTTTTATCAAAGAAAAATTCATTAGGAGGCATCTCCTCTACAGAAACGGGTGTTATTTCTTCATTGAAAATCCACCCCACATCGTGATTCCCCTTTGTGAACTATAAGGGTGTGATAATAGCAATTAGACTATCGATTTCATTGGATGGTTGTTTCAGGGTAACATATGTGGTCGACTTGTTTGAAATGAGCGATAGTGAGTCACTCGACCCTTGCGAGGGTATCTTTTCTTGACCTTGGACTTGCTTGCCTAGTGTACCCTTTTCAGGGTTTCCTTCCTGTTGGTAGGGGATTTCTTCTCCTCGCTCTAAGGTTCCATCCTCCTTTGTTTTCTCTTGGTTCTTCTCCTTGTTGGGACTTGAGTCCTTTGAACCTTTGGCTTCCATCTACTATGTAACCGGAAGCTTTGGGGTTTCACCTTATAAATTCTGGGGGAGACAACTCCGTCAGTGCTCTTGGAATTTAAAGAAATCGACCATATATCTAGTTGGAAGGGCTTGAATCTGACTTAGGACTTCAAATTAGGACCTCTCAACCCAAAATATTTCATCATGAGGGGAATCCTCATGTTCATATCTCTTCAGGCCACAACTCGCCAGGTGATTGCTCACAACCTTACTAGGTTCGTACTTCTTGAAATTAATATTCACTAGCTTCATTTCTTCTAAAACGATAGCCTCAACTTTGGAATGGAAAAACTATAACAAGGAATATGCACCAATAGGAATGGGGAAGGGAATCCATACTTTTTTTAAAAATCCTTTGATCTCTTTTCTTATTCCGCTGAGCACACTCTGCCTAGAGATCTCGCGACACAATAGCTTATCTGGCAAGAATAGTGGTAGAGCATATGGAGGAACAAAGTTGTCAAAAACCCTGATATATGAA
This sequence comes from Picea engelmannii, assembly GCA_009831015.1. Taxonomy (NCBI): domain Eukaryota; kingdom Viridiplantae; phylum Streptophyta; class Pinopsida; order Pinales; family Pinaceae; genus Picea; species Picea engelmannii. The sequence goes on along the minus strand of ML804558.1, from coordinate 28,452 downwards.
AATTCCACATTTATATACCAATCTGCCATGCTACTCAGGTTGGTCATGACACTATCCAAAATCTTGGGCGGTGGCTAGCCGAAGATGGCGACATGCAATGGCACCATTACCCAATTGAAGATCTCATAGATGAATTCTTTGGATTTATCCCCCTAAACCTTCGAGTGGTAGACATGAATAGGTTTTATATTAGATGGAGCCCGTCTCTAGTTCATTAGTGGGAAGGGTGTCATGAAGCAAATGGAATCCATGATGTAAGTAGACATAAAGAATGAAGCATCTTTCTTACTTTCTCTCTGTGCTCGATATTCGGTACTTTGACTAGTCAGACTTTTAGACCACATTTTTGCCCAGTCGAAGGAGAAACCTTCAGCAATTGTATTAATGAGCGGTACCCCTAGGAGGAAAAAATGTGTAGTGTCCTCCTTCCCATACACCCTGTAGGCCATCATCACTATGTACTTGAATTGTGGCTCCAAGGAAGAGATTGAATAGATCCCGTGAGTGTCAGCCCTGAATTTCGTGAGGTGCGAGACCTAATCTTTGATCAGATCAAACAAAGTTTTTGAATACTGCTCACACTCCTTCTTCTTGAAACTTTCTAGAAATTTGGCATTGTGAGTAAGGTTCGGTGTGGGTGACAATTTATGCATTGCCCACAAATGTTCTGGCCTGAAAGTCCCGATCATTACCTTATGTTCATTGATAATTGTCCTGGTCGGGATATCCACATGGTCCAGCGCCCACCTGATCATATCACAATAGGGATGAAGCTAGGGCCTTGCCACTATTTTGTGCATCTTTTCTTGAAAGACGATTTTGTATTTGGTTGATAAGTCATCCTTCTCGTTGTCACTAGAATCATCTGAACAGTTTACCGACTCCGATTGCAGAATGTTGGAAATGTATGACCATGTCTTGACAGAATTAACACTTCAGGGTGAGGTATCAGAAACAACGTCTGAACCCTGACTTGAACTCTCGGAAGCTACCTTGGGCATTTTTCATGGAGCCATGATAGAGAAACTTGCAACTGGACCTCCTGTCGAAAAAATTGAAAAACACAAACAACGGTTATCCTGGTGAAATGGCTTTGCGCACAAATAGCAATGAGAAATGAAATAATGAAGGAAAAGCTATCTATATTGGTCATTTAAGCCCATGGATGTCCTTTCCAAAAGAACATTCAAATCGCTTAATAGAAAGATTTAGAAGTAAAAATGAGATCTTACTATCTGTCACCTCACTGCAATTCAAATAAATGCCATAAATGCTTGACGAGTCATAACATTGAAGAACGCAGGATCAGTCAAGATTTCATCCGTAAACTACATGTGTTAAAGCTTGTTTAAGGTGCTAATTAATATATTTTAGTTCTTTCAATTTGGTGCACTTAGTTTCTAATCCCCTTTTCGACGCTTTCCACATCGGGTGTTTTCACTCCTAGCCATTGAACCTTAAAAACTCGAAATCGTGATGTTGTGAGTTAATTGATTAGAAGTGATTTGAATTAAGACTTTTAATTAATCCATGGTTAATTAAAGAAAATCGTGACTTCATCGATCAAGGTTATGAAGGTTTTTCCCTTTGGGGAAACAATCATCGAGTCACGAAATCACGATAGTGACTAACTAGGGTTTAAAGTGACTTGTTATTGATACTAACCTGGGTAAATTTAAAACAACTTCGTGACTTCGCAAGTCAGAGGCTTGAGAAACATTCAACGTGTAACTCTCAAGAGAAAGGGTACGAGGTACTAAGAGATGATAATCCCCACTTAGTATTTTAGTAATGGTGATTAAAATTAGGAAGGTTTTCGCCATTTTTCACGTCGGGATGCTGTGACTTTAGGGGGTAGAAACGTGAAACAAATGAAGTCCTGAAAACCAACCTTTTTGGGCTTAAGTGTAACATTTAATGTATCTAGAGAAAGACGGCTCCAACATAGGCTCCAACTAGGGATGTTGTCTCCTTGTGGGATGAGAAGGAAAGAAAACCAAGTGCCTGAGAAGGGGTAAATGGAGTCATCAATTTTCTTTGGTGAAACTTCGTTTGGAAAGGGGGTGCAGAGAAAAATTTGAGGTTTCGACTTTAATTCTGAAACTTTCCAAAACTCGAGACGCTTCCTAAAATAGATGGTAGTCCATTTGGTAACTTTACCTTCGTCAAGACTGAATTCAGAGTTGGTTAAGATGGTCTAATCAAACTTAGGAAAATTAACAGATATGGTAGGTTTTAGCTTGCGTCCAAAAAAAAAGTAAATTCCATGCTTTTAATAGGGGATACCTGCATGAACTCAAGATGTGGATCCGGTTTCAAAAATGTTGATTACTAGAGTGTGGTATAATTTAATTATGACAGCCTTTCATAATATCTTAGATATTTCTTCACTTCCAGCGAGCCTGTTTAGTACCCCAGTGAAGTTATCTGGTTCCCTTTATTGAATTTCCTTTCACCACTCCAAACTATAATCTTGCATTTAAATGTTGAGATGAGGGAAATCATTTTATGAATTTCCTTTCATCATCTCTTTGGACTAGATGGGGGAAATCAATTATGAATTTCCTTTCACCATTTGTCTTATACTTTACTTTTGAAAAGTGGAGTGGGGGCAATCAATTGGCGTAAAAAAAAAATACTAGGGGTGATATTTGTGTATATTTGTTACAAAGGGCTTGTCAACTTGCTTTGAGTGCTCTGGACCAACTTTCTCTTAACCTTCACAATGTCCTATTTTGTAGGAAAATAGGGGAGAATTCATTTCCAGGGGTCTTCTTTTGAGAAAGACTTAACCATTTGAAACCTGTTAAAAGAGAGAAGAGAGTTAGGTTCCACTTACGCATGGCTTTGTTCAACAGGGGACCGAGGAGTTGTGAAGACCAACTTATTTTCTGAGACGTTCGTGAGTTTCCAAAATTGAAGAAGAACCCCTTTTTCCCTATGGATGGTATGGGTAGGTGTTAGAGCTTAAGAAGAGAGGACTAAGGATGAAAAAGGGTAAGAGAGAAGGCTATGGACCTCAAAAACCGGGATGTTATCAGGCAATCCTGACTCAGGTGAATACATCATACTTGTGAGACCACTTCTATGTTTTAAATGATGTTTTTTTGAAATCCATATACTTAGGCAATTCATACCTTGTCCTTACCACTTCGTTCTCCTCTAAAAGAAAAATATTTGTCACCTATTTTGGGTGGGTCAATTTCTTGATACCTGACCATCCCTTTATCTTTTTGTAGTTTGGGATATAATTCGGAGGCTTGTATGAAACAACATGAAGAGTATCAGGTCTTCAAGATTTATGGGATTCTGCGTGTCAAAATTTATGTCTCTACTTCTAGGAAATCAACAACCTTTTTTATTCACGATGAAAGTGAACTTACCGAAAAGTTTATAAAAAGAAAAAGGAAAACACAAACTAGTATATACAATGGAGATTTGGAACTGATTTATTGCATATAGTGCTTTAAATAATGTCCATTGAGAGGGGTGATGAGGGTTTTACGATCCAAATTCAGTAACATAAATCAATTCTTCCCTTCAGAAGATGAGACCTTGAATGGTGCATACCAGATATGATCAAATTTACCATGTTTTGTTGAATCTTCCCTCCTAGCATCCCATTTCAAAACCAAATCACCGAGGAGGAAATCCTTGCTTTTGGCTTTATGATCGAACATCGCTTTCATGTTGTCCTAGTATTTTTGCATCCTTGCATCCACCTTGGTCTTGCATTTTTGGACCTCAATCAAATGATTTATTCTTCTTGTGACGTGGTTTGTCTCTTCTTTCTCATCTTGTCAGAGATTCATTACAGGGAGCATCAAATTTATAGGTAATACAACATCAGTCCCGTATACCATTTGGAAAGGAGAAGTACCAATGGATTTCGTCATACCTATCTGATTTGCCCATAAAGCGTACTTTAAGTGTACATGCCAAGATCTTTTGTTTTTGCTCAACACCTTCTTAATTATGGTAATTAAACTTTTATTAGATGATTCAACTAACCCATTACCTTGAGGGTAATATGTTGTGGAGTTGCCCAATACGATGTTATATTTTTGGTGAAATCTAACCATTTCCATAGACTTGAATGCCTGGGTATTACCCATTACTATCTTTCAGGGACAACCGAATCTGGACAGTATGCTCTCTTCCAGGAAATCTATCACCACCGAATCGGTCACCTTCCTAGTCAGAATAGCCTCCACCCATTTAGTGAAATAATCTGTGGTGGTGAGGATCCATTTGTGTTGAGCGTAGGAATGTGGGCTGATTTTCCCTATAAAATCTAATTGCCATTGTTGAAAAGGGGCTTCAGTTTTGACAGGAACCAGAGGTAGCACTGGGAGATTTTTTTTTCCTTTGAACAACTGGCAAGGGTTACAAGCTTTGACTTTGATGTTCACATATGAGAAAAGTTTAGGCCAATAATATCCTGCCCTCAGGATTTTATAAGTTGTTTACCTCCAGGCATGATGCCCCTCCGCAAACTCCTTCATGGAATTTGTTTATGACCCCCTCTGTTTCTGATTCTACCAAACAAACTAGTAGGAATCCTAAGGGGTCCTTCCAGTATAGTTGACTTTTGGATATACAATACTTCACCGCATGTAGCCTTAGTTTCCTAGCTTTAGCTAGAGATAGATCGCTAGGGAATTTCAGGGTCAGTAGGTAGGACACTATATCTTTATACCAATATGATAAGGAAAACTTCTCTTCGATTCTATAGATAGCTATTTGGTCATCAGGCTCATTTATGTCCCCATGTCCTTCATATCCTTGCAGGTTATTTATTCCAAGTGCTCTAAAATTTGATTTCGCCAAGAGCTTAGACAGACCTTGTCCTTTTACTAGTTTCATCAGTTTTACCTCTAGGTTGAACTCTTGAATTTTAGAGAGCCACCGATCCCTCTTTTCATCATTGTCAGGCTGAACCAATATATCCTTCACAGAACTAGTGGGAATGTATGCGATTACCTTGGAGTGTAGCACGTAAGTTCTAAAATCATTCAAAGCATTAACCATATCATATGCTTGTTTCTCTATTATATCGTATCTCAGTTCATATTTTCTAAGACCTTTACTAAAAAATTATATTGGTTACTCGAAACCCTCTTCATTCTTCTAGAGAAGTATTTCTACCACTATGTGTTCAGAGGCAAACGATAAAATCAGGAAATCCTTTAGGTAATAAGGGCTTGCCAGTACGGACACTTCGCTGATAACTTTCTTGATGCGTGAAAATGACGCTTTAGCCTCTGCCCTCCATTTCACTTCGTTGTTCTTCTTTAGCATATCTATGATCAATTTCACGATTTCAACAAAGTTTGGGACAAATCTTCTCAAAAAAATTATTTTTCCTAAAAATGACTGAATTTATTTTATATTTCTAGGAATATTTATGGTGTCTAAAGCTTCTACCCTTTTAGGGTCGATTTTAATTCTGTCCCGAGACACAATGTGGCCCAAGAGTTTACCTTCTTGCATCACAAAGTAAGACTTCTTGGGGCTTAAAGACAAACCAAATTTTCGGCCATTTTCAAACGTTTGCTTCAGGTGCAACAGATGGTCTTCATCGGATTTAGAGAAGACAGTTAGGTCGTTGAGGTAGATAACCATGAATTTATTTCTTTCACCGATGAAGGCGATATCCTTATCATGCTAGAAGGTAGCACCTGCGTTCATCATACCAAAAGGCATTTTGTCATACATAAATGTGCCCCAAGTGGTGCTGAAAGCTGTTTTTTCTTTATCATGCTCGTTGACAACAATTTGCTTATAACCGGAAAACCCATTGATCATCGACATCCTATTTTGCCTGACTACTTTTTCCAAAACATGATCCATTTTGGGTAGAGGATAGTTATCTTTGAGAGAGTATTTTTTTATATTTCTAAAGTCTACGCACAGTTTGATCTCCCTACTTTTCTTCCTAACCAGTACTAATTTCGCCACCCAGTCAGAGTACCTGAGAGGTACAATTATTTTTGTGTCTAACAACTTTTTCACTTCTCTTTTGACCACAGGTAGTAAAATGGGGTTGATTTTTCTGAGCTTCTGTCTGAAGGGTTTAACACCATGTTTCAAAGGTATCTTGTGCTCGATCACAGAGGTATCATAGGTTCTGAGCTCATCGTAAGACCATGCAAAGACATATTTATACCACCTGAGTAAGTCCTTATACTTGCTTTTTATCTCAGGAGGAAGGTACTTTGATAACTTCACTATCCTAGAATCCTTGGTGGTGCCCACGTCATAGTCTTTAACCTCCTCCGGTTGGGGATGCAAGGTGGAATTCAGAGGCATGTCATTTTTATCAAACAACCTTTCCAGAGGTATCATACCCTTAGGGATTTGATTACTTTTTAACACTAGAAGGCGATGATTTGCAATTTTTTCTCGAAAGTCCTGAGGTTCCTCCCCTTCCTGCATAATCCAGGTATGATCATTTTGGTTTTCCTGGTCAATTTGGGTTTGGGAGAAATCATCCCCCAGTTTTAGGAACTTTTTGATCTGTTTGTCATCTTCGAAAACCTACCAGTGTTGTATGTTTTTTGGTATGGATGGTTTGTGCCTTACCTCTATGTGGTATTTTGATTTGGAAGTGGTAGGGGGTGTGAAAGTCGAAGCTACTTTGGACAGTGAATCGACCTGCTGGTTTTCGGCTCGTGGGATGAAATGAACCTTTACCGATGAAAATAAATTTTCCATTAGATCCCAGGCGCAATTTCTGTAGGACCTCAGTCTCGAGTGCTTGGCCTAGTACTACCAATTTACCTGCTTCACAATCAGTTTATCATCTCCATAGACCTCTAAGTTCTTTATGTTTATCTTCTTGGCAGCTTTCAGTCCCAAGACTAGAGCTTCATATTCAAAAACGTTGTTTGTGCAGTATACGTCCCACTATATCCTGTAAGATAAGGGAATGACGAATTCATTTTCAGGTGCTATGAAAATCACTCCCGCTCCTACTCCTTCACACGACAAAGCACCATCAAAGAACATTTTCCATGTTCCAATGTTGTACACATTTTTAGTTGTCTTTTTTGTTTTGATTTCATCGATGTCACTTTATTCTGTATAATTATGTTCAGTATCGTCAAAGGAAAAAATACAATTTCCCAAGTTTTGATCGGCGATGTAAACAGTCTAATTTTTAGGATTTTGTGGATCGCTTACCATATATGCCAACCATGTTTCCCTGTATAACCGTGTGAATTGTCCACCAAAAATAGGGATTGTGGTGTAGGTCATATCCAGCTGAAGGGATCCCCTGAGCTTGGGTCCCCAAGATCTAGATAATAGTAAACCATACTTCGGGGGTATATCAGTGACAACTACATCCATTAGGACATTTTTCACCGGAATCTGGGCGAGGGTGACTACTAAATCTTTGATCATGCCCATGCACTTAACTCTCCTTGAATCGAATGAGTAAATATCTCCATAGGGTCTAGTGATTTCAATGCCTAGTCTATCCATAATATATTTGGGCATTACATGATGAGAGGCCCCACAATCCAGCATGCAATTATGCAACAGTCGATCATGCACTTTCAGGGTAATATAGAAGGGCGTGATGGTGGACCAAAAGTGATATTAGGCTTTTCATCTTCCAGATTTATCACGTTGGACTGACTCTCTAGATCTAAAAAATTTATCATCTTGGTTATTTGTTTTTGGTACACAGGATTCTTGGCCAACTCGACCAAAGGTATTGGTATCTTGATCTTTTCTATCTCGTTTTCAAGGCAAAAAACTCTTGCAGTTTTATCTGTTTCCTTGGCTGAAACATCAGACTCTTTCCTATCCATTTTATTTAGTAGCACTATTTTATTTTCAGTGTTTCTAGTTTCTGGTGTCCGTGTTTCAACTTCCTTAGTTCTTCTTTCTTGGGTTTCAGCCCCTTTTACGTTGGTATTCTGCAAGTCTACCCCTATGTTATTTCACATCTCGGTCTCTTTCTGGATGGGCTCATATAGTTCGCCCCTAGGAAAAATTTTCTTGGGTTGCGCAGTCGACACAGGTTTTCTTATGGGCCTCAAATTGTATTTGTGTTGGAGCTCGGCCATTAAGCTGTCGGTCATTCCTTGATAAGCGGGATCATCAGTGTAGTTTAGGTTATTGTCTTCAACCGATGATTGTTCAATGTTTAGGTACTTCTCGTAATCTTCTTTCGTCAAGTGAGGTTGTATACAGTCGTCACCTAAGTTGTTTACATATTCTTCCAAGTCTTCGAACTCTTGCATATCATTTCCCGCAATAAAATTTTCATTTTTTAGAGGTGCTTGGATATTTTGGTCTTCATTTTTAATTTGTCTTGGTTGAAACTGAGGATTGGGATTGCTCCTAAATTCTCTCTTAATGAATTGATCAGCTTTGGATTGATCTAGCTCCATTCTCAAGATTTTGTTTGATAGTTCTTTTGTTATCCTGTCCATGTCATCCATTTTGTCATCTGAGGATCTTCCAGATCTAGAGGGACCTGCTTGTTCTCTAAGACGTCTAGTTTCCCTGTTTCTCGTCTCGATTTTCATTTTTAATTTACCCCAAGCCATCATGTTTGTCTCAATTTCCACAGTGTCATCTTGCATTCGGGTTAGGTCAGCCCCTCTCCTTTCTCTTAATAGTAGAGAAAAATTGGGTTTAAACACTCCTGCAAAAATTACTTTGGCTATGGCTTGGGACGGTTTAACTTCAATAGGGATATTATTGTACAACTTGTTAAACCTTTGGATAAATTCCATAACAGTTTCAGATCTTGTTTTCTTTAAAGACCCAAACTCGGCCAAATAGTATAAATGATCCTTTATTTCGCCCCATTGTTTGAGAAAGAGGTCTTCTAGCGCATCGTAGGATATGATTGAACCTTGGGGCAAGCTCCGAAACCAATTTCTTACCTGTCCCTCGAATGTTTGGACAAACAATCGGGAATACATGTTCTCATGATCGAGACCTAGAATATCAACGAATTGATAAAAAAAGTTGATATGCTTGGTTGCAGTTAGATTCCCTTCTCTTGTGAACTTGGGTAAGTTTTTCATATAGTTTTCAAGTAAATCATGGAGAGGTAGTAGAAGGACCAAGTGGGTTTATCTAGAGGCTAATTTGGTGAAAACCCTGGGAGGCGGTTGTTGGCCTTGACCTCCCATTCCCCCTACTCCTCCTCTAGCGGTGGCCATGGATAACATAGAAGAGGAAATCAGTGCATTATAGAGAGGGATGGCGAATATGTATAGCGACTCTCTGGCTTCCTTGGGGTGGAAAGGGGAAAATTCATGAAACTTTTTACCATGGGAGGTGAAATATGAAAAAGGAGAAGAAGGTATACGTGAACTCGGCTCCTCCGACTTGCAGGATATGTAAATGGGAGAACCCACCGGTGTCAAATCCGTGTACGTGGAAACTTCTTCAAGGCCTTGAGTGATGGAGGGGTTTATATTGAGATTCGATGGTATATCAATAGGGATGAGCTTTAAGGCAGGCATGTTTCCCTTTGTAACGTAAGAGGTAGTCAGAGAGGTCTCGATCTTGATCTCGGGTAGGAGTTGCTTGGACTTCATGGTCTCGGCTTCGACAATAGTGTCCGATATTTTCCTGAGAGGAATTTCTCGCGAGGGTGAAGGTTTGAAAAAGGTCTTATATTTAGGCTGATTAGACTTGGGTTGATAGGAAACCATGTTTTGTTTAAAAAGACCACTTGGTCTTAGTATTTTTTTAGGGTCGGAAACTGGCACTGTCTGTTTGGCATCTGGGTTTTGTCTGGTGTTCTTCCGAAAGGATGCCAACTTACTTAAGAGTGGAGTCACCAAGTGAATGATGAAGGTTTATCCCTCACAAGCTGTTCGCTCTTTGTTCACTATCAAAAAATGAAACTTGGAAATGTCATTTTCTCAGCGGAAAGTGACTACAATTCTCTGTCCCCGGTAGTGGTTCCAAAAAGATGTTGTTCTCGAGTCAAAACTTAAGGATATAAATTGTATATTGTAAGCATCTAAAGTGAGTGAAATAAAAAAGGGTAAGAAACAACTTCAGGGGATGAAGCTATGGCCGATATCTGAGTTGTCTTTGTCTAGCTTCCAAATATTCTTGGATGCTGATATCCCATTCGATGGTGGCCCATCAACGTTCGAGCCCTGTCTGGGTGATGACAGTCTTGAGTATGGTATCGAAAATATTAAAAGCAATGTTGGTTTGATCTGATAGGCTGGGTTCGATGTTAGGTTTTCTTACGATGTGTACAGTCATGGGGAGAATAGATCTGTAAAAGAGGGTTGATGTTTTAAAGTGCTTATTTCAATTTTAAATTAGATGAGGAAAATTCAGTGAAGCCAATCGAAGTGTTTAACGAAATCGAAGGTCATTTTCCGTAACTGAGTTAAAATTTTGAAACCGAGTGTGAAAACATAGAGATGTCAATAATGTGGGGCATAAATTTCATAGGAATCCCACATTGTAGAAGAATAAGAAAGGAAAGGAATACGTTGATGAAAGCATATAATGTAGAGATCTAAGTAATTCACAGGTATTGTACTTTCTAGTAGCCGATACAGGGGAAAAACTGTAAATAACTAGATAGCTAGACCTTGATCACCATAGTAGAAGTTATACTAAATTGCAGATAAAACATTCATCAAAGACATAAAGCATGCAATAACAAAGGAAAACACATAAATCTATCTTGACGGAATATAGAGTCTCCAATTCTCTTTGTATTAATCCTGGATAAAAATAACTTTCTCTCTTACAATCTACCACCAAAAAAATTCCCTTTTCTATCTCTTCCTCAATGTATATTTAAACAAAATTATGAACATTTAGAATTTCGATCATTCTGGAAACTTGTCAGTTACAAATGAAAAATTGGAGCGTTTCATCTCCTCATCTTTTGTCTTCCCTCGTAAGGGTGGAGAACCTTCCTTTCTCTTCTCTTATGGCTCCAGATATAGAATCAGTTGACATCTGTCATTATTTAGCACTAGAAACCTTCCCCTTCGCCTGCTTGATGCAAATGACACACCTTTCCATCAACTGGGCTATCAACCTGGAAGACTCTGCTTTGTTTCTTGCCTCAAAGGTGTAACAACTCTTCGCCAACTGTGGAAAAATTGTTCCTACTTGTTGGTCTTCTGTGATGATAGAGAATAATTGTAAACTTGGTTGTACTAGCCATTTGTCCACTTGGACCATATCAACCTTTCTTATCTGGGATATCTCCACTTTTCCTTTCTCCACATTTTCTTTGATGTCCAGTAGTTGTTTAGCTATGTTGATTTTTCCGAGCATCCCAGCACTGCCTTCCTTATCAAGGTCTAACAAACTTTTATTTATCAAGGCAAAAATTTCCTCACAAGAATTCATCACTTCATTAGATCTCTTGCTGCTTTCTGATATATTCTGCTCCCATACCTTCAACAAGATATTCCCTCTAGTTTTTTCTGCGATGGATAATTTGGAGCTACCGACCATCTCTATCTTCGTCGTAGCTATAACAACGTCTTGTAAAGCAGCCTGAGTTTCCCCAGCTTCTCTTTCTCTCAAATAAATACTTTCTAACACTTGATCTATCGTCTGAAAGTGGTTTTGAATGGTTCCCACTTTTACAAGCAAGTCTTGTTGAGCCATTAATACCTTTTGTCATATTTTGGAAGCTTGGGATCTGAACATTTTTATGTCTAAAACCTGATTCTTGGCAACATCCAATTTCGATTATAACTCTATAATTTGTTTCCCCTGTTGGCTTACCTGTGTTTGGCTAATTTGCGCCAACTGGCATACCTACTTAAGGTTGTATCTAAGTTACTTGATCTCCTACATATCGACTATTCGGACTTGCTCGAGGCTTTTTCTCACCTCATACCTGGCATTTTCTTCAGCAGTAGCCAGTTTAGCATCCAACTTACTGATCAACAGGTTCTTTCATTTCAGCTGGGCCTTCAAAGTTCCAACTAAGTACTGACTAGCTGTAGCATAAGCCCCTAGTGTTCCTTCTATCTCGTCTGTGAATTCTTCCTCTTTCACGGCCTTTCAACCTATCATGATTTTAAATTTTTAATCCACTACACCCCCTCTTTGATATAATTCTTTCCTCACCACGACCTTCCTTTTTTTATCAAAGAAAAATTCATTCGGAGGAAGATCCTCTACAAAAATGGGCATCAGTTCTTCATTGAAAATCCACCTTGCATCGGGATTCCCCTTTGTGAACTATAAGGGTGTGATAATAGCAACCAAACTGTCGATTTCCTTGGATGGTTGTTTCAGGGTAACATTTGTGGTCAGTTTTTTTGACATCAGTGATAGTGAGTCACCCGACCCTTGCGAGGGTATCTCTTCTTGACGTTGGACCTGCTTGTCCGACATACCCTTTTGGGGGTTTCCTTCCTGTTGGTAGGGGATTTTGGCTCCTCTCTCTGAAGTTCCAACCTCCTCTATTTTCTCTTGGTTCTTCTCCTTTTTAGGACTCGAGTCCTTTGAAACTTTGGCTTTCATCTGCTGTGTAACCAAAAGCTTTGGGGTTTCACCCTGTAAAATCCGAGGGAGAAAACTCCACCGATGCTCCTAGAATTTAAAGAAATTGGCCATATCTCTAGGTGGTAGGGCTTGAATCTAACTTAGGACTTTAGAGTAGGACCTCACACCCTAGAATATTTCATCATGTGGGAAATCCTTGTGTTCATATCTCTTCAGGCCACAACTCGCTAGGTGATTGCTCACAACCTTACTAGGGTCCTGCTTCTTGAACTCAATATCCACCACCTTCATTTCTTCTAAAACCGTAGCCTCAGTTTTTTCATGGCCAAAATCTAACAAGGAATATGGACCAATATGAATGGGGAAGGGTGGCCATACTTTTTTTGATACTCCTTTGAACTCTTTTGTTATTCCGCCAAGCATAGTCCACCTGGCGATCTCGCAACACCATATCTTATCTGGCAAGAATAGAGATAGAGCATATGGAGGAACAAAGGTGCCAAAAACCCTGATATATGAAAATTCCACCTCTATATACCAATCTTCCATGCTACTCAGGTTGGTCGTGACGC